>JAOPHQ010003182.1:0-121158 GCA_030340625.1 Merluccius polli | reverse complement strand
CAGTGAGGCTACAAAGTGTCCGAGTGAATGTTGAACTCTGCGCTTGAAGTTTTTTGATGTTTTTTGTCGCTTTTATCTTATTTAATTTAGGCCTACTTGTGCACTGACTTATCTTGTGCAGGCAGCGGTTGCCCCCTAGTGTTGAAAGATGAAAGATGACTACAAAAAAAGAGTTGCTTTTTTTCTGCTCCATATCGCTCACACATGAAGTGACCAAGCAAGGCCTATAGTTGGCGTATAAATCTGTGTTTATGTATTTATTTTCACTGTTTGATTTTCCTTTGTTATAACACATATATATATATATATATATATATATATATATATATATATATATATATATATATATATATATATATATATATATATATATATGCTATTGTTAAATATATAACTATTATATTCTTGGGTTTTTTTTCTTATACAATTCTGTGGACAGGGCTAAATATGATTAATTTCATGAATCAGTGTTTGTCTTTCTCATGTATTTTGTGATATGTTTTTCTTCATACATATTTGCATGTCTATAAGGCATTAATAATATGTGCAAACATCAAGGCAAATAGCAGGCATGACTCAGAAAAGCCATGATCCTGATGACAAAAAAAATACATCAAATATAGCCTATAGTCCTACACAAGCCAGGAGAAGGATATGTTCACAGCTCGCACCTCTTGAATATTGCTCCAATCTGACCCTAGTGCTGACATTTTGTCGGGGTGCTTTCCCTTTCCCTGTACATTGTAACTCCACTAGGTGGCAGTATTACCCTCTGCCACCGTCTCAATAATAACGGACAACCTAATATGTGTTGACCTACCAGCAGCCATCCAGTGCACGGTGGACGGTCCCATTGTGTACATTTTTTGTATTAAACTTCTCCCCCAATTAAACCCCTCACCATATTTCAATGGCCACATCCTTCCTTCAACTCACAATGATGATTTCCCTTCTCTGATGATGATATCATGTAGGCTATGTTCCCTGAGATTGTCGTGGATAAACCACACTTTAACAAAATAAGAGAGATAGAGAAAGACAAAGTTTCTAGACTTTTATTAGCACTTGTAAACAAGTAATACCAAAGGCTGAGTTGGTTTTTTGCAAAGAACTGATATTCTTGGCCCAAACTTCATGTTATATTTGCTCACTTTGTGGTTTCCTCCGCCATGCACTAACCAATCACAACAACCTACTTATGAGATGAAATTTACAAACTAAATAATTGACTTGAGGTAGTTTACACATTATAATACAACAATATATGATTGTGGAATCCACTCATAAAGTATGTCGTGATTAAACTTTGAATGTAACACTAATTGTATGGCGACTATCGAACCACTTATTTAGTCACCGAGAGGCTAGATCGGGAAAATATGTTTTTGCCAGACGCGCTGCTTGTTCAAAGAATCACTTAACAATGGGTACTGCGTTTTGTTGGTTTTATTAGAGATAAGTTAAAAACGTTCCATATCCATAATAGCATAGTCCTAAAGTGATCGGTGCTAAAGTGCGTTAAATGTCAATAGATTGTGCGGTCAGCAAAGTTGGACTTCCCCCGTCCACCCCCTCTCATCTCAAACATTTCATTCAAAACCAAACCCGCGCGTGAACAGCTGACTTTTACCACTGATCCTGACTGACGTAGCCCCCACCACGTGACCTGTCAGTCTGCCTATACCTGTCACCAACACTAATTAAACATAAGTAAGTAAGTAGAATGGAGAGAATGCAGGGCCGAATTAAGAGGAGCGAGCGGAGATTTTTGTTGAGCGGGGGGGGGGGGGGCGAGCGGATCGAGGCGCTAGCGGATCGCGGCGCTAGCGGATCGCGGGGCCCCCTGGCAGACTGGCACACGTGGGGCCCCTAGGCTGCAGCCATATCTAGCCTGTGCGTTAGTCCGGCCCTGAGAGAAAGGGACTAGAGTGTGTGGGCCGACACCCGTGAGAAGATTTATGAGGGGAGAGTGGCCAGATGTAGAGAGACTGGGAGAAATATCAGAACAACTTTAGGGGGCCATGTGTTCATGTTAGTCATTCTCATGTCTGGCCTCTGTAATTGATCATATCATTTACACATGCACAAAAGCTGTTAAATAAATGACCATCCCATCAGAAAGAAAGGCGCCCCCCCCGGCTCATGGCCTCTGTTATTGATCATATCATTTACACATGCACAAAAGCTGTTAAATAAATGACCATCCTTGTTATTCATTGTATTTGATGTTGTTGGGTAAGCCTTGCAAGCCAGACCCACATCAGTAAGATGAGCTAACTTTCATCTTTTCGAAGTGGTTAGGCTCCAAGGTGGCCCTGGAGAGGTTGGGAGCCAGCTTTAGTGCCATACCCTCTTGGTAGGACACCAGGGGCCGTATTCACAAAGGATCTTAGCGCTAAAAGTAGCTCCTAACTGGCGAATTTAGGAGAAACTCCTAAAAATAATGGGCGTGTCAGTCTTAAATTTAGGACTCCTAATTGTTTTCACTAAGAGCAATTCACAAAGTATTTTAGGCCTAAAAGTAGCACCTAAGTCTAGGAGAGCTTAAAAGTCATCGAGAGGACTCCTAACTCACTAAGACCTATTCACAAAGAATCGGAAAATGACTGCGAGACGAAATGTTTTGGAGACAATGGAAGACTGAATTGATCAAGAGATATAGGCTAAATCGTGAGGGTATAAAACTTGTTGTGCAATTAGTGCGGGATGCAATAACACCCCCGACTAACAGGAATAACTCGATTAGGAAATACAATGTTTGGCAACACGATATTTAGCAATAGGGAAAATGCAACTTTGCAATGCCGACGATTTAGGAATATCGCAACCATCAGTCAGCCATAAACCGAAACCATCAACACGCTCTGTAGACCACATATCATATTCAATTAAATTCAAACTTTATTAAGGACACATCTCATGAAAGGTCCATAACACCATAATAAAAATAGAATACAAAATACACACACACATACACACACACACACACACACACACACACACACACACACACATATATATATATATATATATATATATATATATATATATATATATATATATATATATATATATATATATATATAAATGTAGCCTACATACATACTGTATATGTAAATATACACACACACACACACACACGATTCCACAATGATCCTATATTTCCATACAGGCTAGAAGAGCTGACAGAGCAGTTCAAAGTTGGTTAAGGCTGAAATAATACCATTAATATCATCCAACAGTTTATCCGGTTTCCTTTGGACAATCCACAACTACACAGCATCAAAGCCAACTTCATGGCATGCAGGTATGCCGGTGTGGTCGCTGCTACTGACGGGACGCACATACAAATAATTGCGCCATCAAAAGATGAGGACGTGTTCGTCAATAGAAAGAAGTAGTTGTTGTTGATGCAACTTTTAACATTCTTGATGTTGTTGCAAAGTGGCCTGGGTCTACCCGTGATCCGCGTATTTTAATGGGGAGCGGTCTGAGGAGTGAGGTTGGGTGTCTTGCTGGGTGACAGCGGCTGTCCCTGCAAGACGTCTTGACACCCGATCTCAATCCACAACCGGGAGCAGTTAAAGTATAACATGTAGGCCTAAGTGATTACGCAGATTACGCTTAGTCCTATGCGTAAAAAACATCGTATTAGCTCTTTGTCGCCTTTTATTTGTTGAATCCATATTTATTATTGTTTACTGTTTTCCTCCATATATGTTAGAGCACACAAAAATACACGAAATCTTGTGGAGAGAGGATGTGATCACAGTGATCAACTGTAGGCCTATGCGCCATTCTCCACCTCCGGTATGGGCTGTTATTATTAAGTGTTGAATAGTGGAGATATGCTCATTGGATAATAGTTTGCAGGGTGCTTTTAATTGCCTCCTTGAATTAATGCAATTTACGTATTTTTATTGTTTGCTTTTTCTCTCTCTCTTTAACGTGCATATAGGCTACAACGTCATTATCGTGGTCTGCACAAACTTGTCATCATGCGTGTATTTCTGCTAACTGCACTGTCCATAACTATTTGATAGGGATGTCTAGCCGAGGCTATTTTTGTTCTTCGGTGATTCAGTGGGCTCGTTTCCACAGAGACCGCCTGCTCTGAACAACCAATCACCGTACTACTGACCACTTCCAAACTCGTGCACGAGCATCGACGTAATCCATAGCAACGGCGCGTCACTCTTAGCTCACTCTTAGTGATTTATCCTCGAGTAGGTCTCAGCAGCTTTGTGAATAACTTTTAAGAAAAAACTCCTACGTAAAATGTTTTAGCGCGAGTTAGGAGCACTCCTAGCGGTAAGATAAAATGCTTTGTGAATACGGCCCCAGATCAAGGGACCAACAGACACCACACTGGACAGTAGGTGCTCTTTGTTCACCACATCTTGTGGAACGGTGATGGTCTGAACATGGACAAGGGTGCTCTTCAAGTTACATTACCAGATGTGGGACATCTGCCATGAAATAGAGCCGCCGGTGTGGCTCTATGGGAAGTGGAGTCCAGGGTTTATCACACGTCATCCCAAAAGCTCGCCACATTGCTCTATTGGGGCTCCCCATGTCACTTGCGACGTTAATGACATGAAGTCCTACAGATGCTACTGCCTCCACTATAGCAATGATGATGGGCTGGTAGACTAGCCTGGCTCCGCCCTCCGACGTACTTCCGCTCAATTTTCATTTCCCTTCAGTTCTAGGTCTGGGTATTCGGCATATTCGCGGGTTTTCTCCCGGTAAAGTTTTACCGGTCCAATCAGCGAACAGGAGGCGCGGCCTGAGAACAGTGACGTAGAGGTCGTGCGCGAATTTCAGTTATTGAGCGTAAGTACGGAGGCGGGCGGAGGCTAATGCTAATGCTCACTGCATCTGCCGTTTGTATACTGCGCGCAACGTGGTTTCTGGCGCATGAAATACGTCACGACCAAACGTTAGCGATTGGTTATGGCAGATTCGGAGTGGCACTGGGCAGAGCCAATAGTTTTAAACTTCAACAGAGCACCCGCCTTCAGTTAGTTAACAATTGTCAATGGTGAGTGGCCAGACTCTCTGTACAAATGAAATGTAGTACGAGAGGCTGGTGACCAGGCTACTGGTAGACGGCACCATTGGTGGAATTACTGCTGTAGTGGTATGCCACAACTTGCTTCCACCTTGTTGTTAATAATGTATAATGTATAGCTGTCAATAGTGTACGGTCGATAACGTCTACCTCAACTGTCTGTAATGTTTACCTTTATTTTTGGGATTTACATTAACATTGCTACTATTCATAATACTGTACATAGATATGTTTTCTGTATTTATTGTATGCAGTTTTTAATTATTTTCTCGTATTTTAATGTGTAATCTATTTTTTTTGTGTTTCTACTGCTCTCCTGTACTTTCTGCTGTGGCAGTATGGAGTCAGAATAGTGTCATCATTCAAACCTGAAAAAAAGGTTTCAAAGGCTTGTAAGTCTGTGTTTGAAATCTCAACACCTTGTAAAAAAGGTTTTGCACCACTGAAAAAAGAGATTATAGCCTGAAAAAAAAAAGTCAAACATCTGCAAACATGATTTTGTGTTCTATTTTATCTTCTTCATCATTTTCACCAACACATTTTCAAAGCTAAAATGTTTTCACAAACACATTTTCAAAGTTTAAAAATGTTCACCAGCGCATTTGCAGAGTTTCAAATCTGACACTGTTCTAACAGTGTATTACTTTGTTTCCCGGTTTTGAAACCTTGTAAATGGGATTCTGCAAACAGCTGTTCAAACATTGAGAAATACGTTTTGAAAGGTTGAATATCTATTTTTAAAAACTTGTAAAGGTGTAAATTTACACCATTGCAATGTATTTTTTCAGAACTTAATTTTCAGCACTGACTTTTCAGAGATTTGACCACACGGGCGCAAGCTTGCGAGTCACGTGATTATTGACACTGTTCTGACGCCGTTCGTTTTGAAACTCCTTTAGCGTCAAAGCTCTGAAAACGTGGTTCTGAAAAAAAGGAAAAAAAAACCTTCCTGGGGGCGGGACCATCTTGCTCTAAACCTATTGGTTGCTCTCTGCTGAGGCACAGTCCAATCACATGCGCCGTTGACCGGGCTGTGTGGGATTGACAGTGCTCTGCCGATGACTAACAAGCGACTTGCGTGGTTGATTTTGTTGTCTATTTTCTGGAACCATGGCTGGTAGACAGGCGAGCAATTTTATTCTGTATTGTTTGCGTTCTAACCACCCGCGAGCCTCCTGCGGCTCGCCAAGCTGTAATTTGCAACACGTACTCATCGCAACTCGTAATATACCGACGGGTTGTCACGCCCCTAGACGTGATACTGACGCAAAATGTACCCTCCCGCGTCTGTGTGAAACGATCTGTGTGAAACAATCTCATAAACCCGTTCGCGGTGGTAAGAGACGAGCTTTGAAAATGTGTTTGTGAAAACATTTTAGCTTTGAAAATGTGTTGGTTAAAATGATGAAGAAGATAAAATAGAACACAAAATCATGTTTGCAGATGTTTGACTTTTTTTTTTCAGGCTATAATCTCTTTTTTCAGTGGTGCAAAACCTTTTTTACAAGGTGTTGAGTTTTCAAACACAGACTTACAAGCCTTTGAAACCTTTTTTTTCAGGTTTGAATGATGACACTATTCTGACTCCATATGGCAGCCACATTTCCTGCCTGGGATTGATAAAGTCTCATGCCAATTCCTCAGCCATTGTTAACGTTATTTACGTTATTAACGTTATTAACGTTATTAATGTTTGCTTGTTAAAAGCAGCAGCGTGTAGTAGGATCCTCGTCGGCCTCATGACCACAAGGTGAGAAGTGGTGCTGAGCCAAGAGGAACATTGTTGAAGCATTCATCTCATTCTGATTCATCACTCACCATATTCAACATATTAAACTACGGGGGTGTTAGGTGATTTTTCCCAGTTGAAGTTCATGTTCATTCTCATGTCTATTTGTTGTGAAGGGAGCGGGCGGGGAGGGGGGGGTAGTTATGTGTATAATTGTCTTGAGGTAGTTTACACACTATAATACCACAATTTATGATTGTGGAATCCACTCATAAAGTATGCAGTGATTAAACTTTGAATGTAACGTTAACTAATTAAACATAAGTACGTAAGTAGAATGGAGAAAAAGGGACTAGAGTGTGTGGGCCGACACCCGTGATTGTCAGAGAAAATGTATGAGGGGAGAGTTGCCAGATGTAGAGAGACTGGGAGAAATTACAGAACAACTTTGGGGGAGGGCATGTGTTCAACATAGTAAAGTACGGGGGTGTTAGGTGGTATAAATAACTTCTCCATTAGTTTTTAACAGTGAAAATTCATGTCAATCATTCTCATAAGTCTATTTGTATGTATACTTGTATGTGGGAAAGGGTGCATCTCAGGAATGTATGGAAAAAAGCGTTTTGAAAGATATCCTGTCCAAAGGATGGTCATTTGTCTTGCTGTGTAATCAACAGTGAAGGACCATAATCATTGTGGCAATAATCATGCCTTTCCTGTCGGACACTTATGCCTTTTCTGGCCAACCCAAGTCAGATGTTCCAGCTCTATTGTCACGCCTGTGCTCTCACAAGTGTGGAGAGTATAAAGTTAATGGCCTGGATCGTCTTCCTGGGCAGGGGGTGCAAACCCCAACCACCACATCGTTTCTGTGGAAAAAACTCATCTGTGCTTTTCTCCTCAGAGTAGCCCTGAGAATCTAACTATTTTGTGATCTAATAGTAGAAGAAGAAAATAAACAATATCCTCAATTAATCTCATGCAGAAATTAATATTCTGCATTCAACCCATTATAGGAACATCACACAGTGTAGCACTCGGGAACCAACTCCACTTGCAGTGCCTTGGTTATGGGCAGGGCAGGAGTGCTTGTATGTTTTATGGCTAATTGTTCATTTGTAACTGTATACTGTACTGGAATTGGCTTCACAAAACCTAAAATAAAGTAATGAATATTACATTTGCATGCCTATTTGTAAGGTATTATAAAGCAGCCTGCACTATTGATAAGTAATGGAGAATTGAGAAGGAGCTAAAGCAAAAGTTCAATCAGGAGACGATGACATTCCCCTTCTAGTTCTCGTTGCTCTATGTCTCTCTATGAAAATATCAACATAAAGCTAGTGTTCTCCTTTCCCTTTCAGACTGATGACCTGTTTTGAGTCTAGTGCACTTAATCCTGCTCTTAAATAGAAAACATACCAAAAATAAATCAACATATTCTGTTCTCCACTGCAGGGGATTTCGGGCTGTTAATTAGCATATCAACAGTTTCGGGCAAAAATTAGATTGAGCATCCTCCATCTCAACCTTGCTGTCTGCCATGTTGACACTGACAGTACTACCGTAGGCGATAGGATAGAGCATGGCAGAGGAAGGCGAAGACATGACACTTGATGGTGCCCTCTAGTGCACAAAAGGGATGATGACAATATGTGGTGATGTGAAGTCAGCAATACTCCATATTTAAGCAGCTAAATAGCTAAAGTAATATCTAAAAATAAATAAGCGATTTAGCTATAAAAAAGCTTAAGGCTAAGGCGATAGCCGATGGGTTCCCAGATTGCATTTCGGTGGATGGGTTCCGCCTCTTTTGCTTTCCACACAGACTTTTACGGATTTTACCCGGATGCGACCAAAGCTGCTCAAATGTGATTGGTCAATACTACTCGGACTACAAACGGAAACCAGAATGCTTCCGATACCAAAATCTTGTCCCCTTGCCTACAGATTCTGCATTCATATGCAGATACCTGTTTATAGAGATTAATGTAAAGTAAAGGAGTTTTTTTAAGCTCCACGATGCATGTCGTGACGTTTTCATTTTGCAATATTTTGTGGCACGATATTTCGTCACACCCCTAATGTTTAGTGCCCCCAGTATGGACAGATCCTCAGGGCTACCCCGAGGAGACCAGAACATGGGCCTCATGTACGAAGACTTGCGTGGATTCTTGCGTGGATTTTGGCGTACGCCAAAACCCCGAAAATGTCGTACGCACAAATAAATTCAGATGTATGAAAGTGTGCGTACGCATGGATCCGAGCGCGTTTCTTTTGTACATCCCGATCAACGTGGAACTGAGCGCACGTGCAGATGTGGCAAACTCCTCCCTGTCCACGCCCCCATTTAAATATGCAAATCTATGTAAATAGGCCCTGGACCTGAGATTCACCTCTATCCGATCACATAAAACAAGCAAGTGTGGCACAGAGGATATTTATATATTATTGCCACTTACTTAAATGTGTTATTTTATATGTATGGACTTTATTTGGCATTTTTACAGACACCCCCCATTCAATTTTAAGCATTATTATTATTATTATTATTATTATTATTATTGTTATTGTTATTATTATTATTAAAGGCACGAGACCACCCGCGGCTATATAAACTGTGGACCGGGACCAGTAAAGCCACTGAAGACCAGCCGACTCACTTGTCTTTTTGTTTAATTGATTCTTTCAGAATAACATCTTTTCTAAACAACACAGTCTCACCCCAACTCGTCACATATTGAGGCCTGGTCACTGACCCATCTCGTCAACATTTGCAGCAGAAGGTACCCCCGTAGCGTCGTCCCTGGACGACTCGCGCCGCCCCATAGACCTGGGGGGTATTGCACAAAACTAGGATACATAAATCCAGGATAATTGAGTAAGCGCGGCTTGGACTATTCTGCTCGGCGGTATCCTGGCTTATTCGGTTGCACGATTGCCAAGCCAGGATAAATAGGCGCAGCTAAATCACGTCAGGTGAAGCTATAGTTGGGATAAGCGGCTTGAATAGACCTCGCGATCGCTCACAGAATCACCGATCGGAACATGGCGTTTCATACGTCACGGCCGTTGAACAGCTCCTTATTGGATACCCGACCCAAGCCCGACGGGACCCGAGGGGACCTGACGGTACCCGACGGGCCGGGTCGGGTTTGGACAGATATTTAGAAATGATGCTCGGGTTCGGGTCGGGCTCGGTGACGTCTGCGCGATTTGAAATGTGCAATTTAAAACAGCTTATTATGCATGGTAGCCAATGGGCTGTTTCACATGTTGCAAAGGTTCGATTGTGTGATTAAAATACATTTTATAAATAGGACATAAGCATGTTGCAACCCAGTCTCATATAAAAACGTACCCTGACTACGTTGGTCCAAAGTGCCACACGTAGAGGGGTTTTCCCATGGTGTCCAAGTCACGTGACTTTCAAGGTTCACGTGACTTTTTCAGATTGGGACTCCCTTGTGATGTCACTCCGTCTGACGGATCAAACCCTCGCCCACAACATGTCTGAGGTTGATTTGCTGATCAACACATTATTCCGTGGCAGCGGGAGAAACTAATGTTGACAAAGTGACGAGTTACGATCGGATGTTTGTCCGCTGTTTAATTTTGATGGTGTGTGGGCATCCGTCCTGTGGTTAGTTATTACTCCTGTATCAGAGCTATAGAGTAAACAACTCTATAAACAACTCTATATCTATAGCTCTGATTCCTGCACCATGTTTCAATGACGTCAGGTTGCTAGGGGCTACGGCTGACAGACGCCACCTGTCCCATTGGGAGGACCTATCAGCCGGAAGTACTGTCCTTACTGTACTATTGTTTGTAATGTCATAAGTGTTGACAATAAAGTTTGTTAAAAAAACAACAACAACAACTATTATTGTCCCACACCACAATGTATATCCCACAATGTTAACTCCAAACAATTCACGTTTGTCCAATTAATGGACAAACAAAGCAGCTGGAAACACGTCTAAAAACACTTGAAATAAAATGTAGCCTATATTTATATGTTTACAACATCAATCTCCCTATAATATGAACAAAATATGATCAGGTTATACTTTCTCTCTTGAAAACGGGCAAAACGCTAACCCTAACCCTAACCCGGAAAATGAATTTAAAAAACTACAAACGTTCGGAAAATGCAATACAATGAAGTGTGCGGCGCCATGTTTTTCCGCCATGTTTTTTGTATTTCTAAAGCCCTTTGCATACGACACAGGCCTACTTTCTTTCAAAAGCTCATATCTTGGTCAATTAAAAACAACTGTGTGTAAAAATGTAACTGCACACAGACATACATTCGCATTACCATATTATGTACTATCCTGTCAGCCCTGGGGAAGCAAACACAATGCTAAATGGTCATATTAAGTAATATGGAAATATTGATATGAAACATTAAATAGTTTAATGGGTAAATGGGGTCTAAACTGCTCCAAATTGAAAAGCATGACTAAGGATAAGGTCACCATCAATATGTTGAACACATTTTGCCACTAAATATCCCTTAAAATATGTTTTAGTGATTTTATCCATCTTGGCTCTATATAGGCTGTGAGAAAGTACACATCAGTAAGTGCCTTGGCAGTGAGCAAGATAAAAATGAAACTTTGTCGTAGGATGACAATGAAGACATTGTTGGAAAGGTCTTGAGCTGCAGAGTACAGATCTGCCACTGTGAACATTCTGGGTGGTTCCTGCTCCCCAGGAATGCCCTTTGAACCTTGAACCTAAGGCTCTTTTAAAGGCTTACAGAAAAGCAACACAATGTGATACAAACATGGGGAAAACATTTTTGGAAAGCTCTTGACTTCTTCTATCATGGCCTTTGTAGCCTTTGCCAAACCATCAGGGGGCGCTACTGGGTAAGGTCAAAACCAGATTTCACCCAATTAACAATAGTAAAAATGAAATCTGACCAAATAAATGTGCTCCCCGGTCCCTAAAACATATAATACACTTGCGAAGTTCCTTGACACATTTTCACATAATAGGGAAAACGTTAACTAAACATTTTAGAACTACAAAAAACATGGCGGAAAAAACATGGCGCCGCACACTTCAGTGTATTGCATTTTCCGAACGTTTGTAGTTTTTTTAATTCATTTTCCGGGTTAGGGTTAGGGTTAGCGTTTTGCCCGTTTTCAAGAGAGAAAGTATAACCTGATCATATTTTGTTCATATTATAGGGAGATTGATGTTGTAAACATATAAATATAGGCTACATTTTATTTCAAGTGTTTTTAGACGTGTATCCAGCTGCTTTGTTTGTCCATGAATTGGACAAACGTGAATTGTTTGGAGTTAACATTGTGGGATATACATTGTGGTGTGGGACAATAATAGTTGTTGTTGTTGTTGTTGTTTTTTTAACAAACTTTATTGTCAACACTTATGACATTACAAACAATAGTACAGTAAGGACAGTACTTCCGGCTGATAGGTCCTCCCAATGGGACAGGTGGCGTCTGTCAGCCGTAGCCCCTAGCAACCTGACGTCATTGAAACATGGTGCAGGAATCAGAGCTATAGAGTAAACATAGAGTTGTTTATAGAGTTGTTTACTCTATAGCTCTGATACAGGAGTAATAACTAACCACAGGACGGATGCCCACACACCATCAAAATTAAACAGCGGACAAACATCCGATCGTAACTCGTCACTTTGTCAACATTAGTTTCTCCCGCTGCCACGGAATAATGTGTTGATCAGCAAATCAACCTCAGACATGTTGTGGGCGAGGGTTTGATCCGTCAGACGGAGTGACATCACAAGGGAGTCCCAATCTGAAAAAGTCACGTGAACCTTGAAAGTCACGTGACTTGGACACCATGGGAAAACCCCTCTACGTGTGGCACTTTGGACCAACGTAGTCAGGGTACGTTTTTATATGAGACTGGGTTGCAACATGCTTATGTCCTATTTATAAAATGTATTTTAATCACACAATCGAACCTTTGCAACATGTGAAACAGCCCATTGGCTACCATGCATAATAAGCTGTTTTAAATTGCACATTTCAAATCGCGCAGACGTCACCGAGCCCGACCCGAACCCGAGCATCATTTCTAAATATCTGTCCAAACCCGACCCGGCCCGTCGGGTACCGTCAGGTCCCCTCGGGTCCCGTCGGGCTTGGGTCGGGTATCCAATAAGGAGCTGTTCAACGGCCGTGACGTATGAAACGCCATGTTCCGATCGGTGATTCTGTGAGCGATCGCGAGGTCTATTCAAGCCGCTTATCCCAACTATAGCTTCACCTGACGTGATTTAGCCGCGCCTATTTATCCTGGCTTGGCAATCGTGCAACCGAATAAGCCAGGATACCGCCGAGCAGAATAGTCCAAGCCGCGCTTACTCAATTATCCTGGATTTATGTATCCTAGTTTTGTGTAATACCCCCCAGGTCTATGGGGCGGCGCGAGTCGTCCAGGAGCGACGCTACGGGGGTACCTTCTGCTGCAAATGTTGACGACATGGGTCAGTGACCAGGCCTCAATATGTGACGAGTTGGGTGTGAGACTGGGTTGTTTCTAAAATATGCCAACCCTTGAGTCAGCTTGCACTCTATGGGTGTAAACACAAGCATGAACAAAGGAAAGAAAAGACATTTCACAGAGTCCGAGTTGGAGATTGTGGTGACTGAAGTGGAGCCGCGGAGGGAGATTCTCTCTGGTCCCGTCAGCAGGGATCAATATGAAGAGGAAGGAAATGAGTGGGAGTGTGTGTGTGAGGCGGTACATGCCGTGGGGCCCGAGCAGCGCGCACACACACACACACACAGGTGAAGAAGAAGTGGTCGGATCTGAAGGTGGAGGTGAAGCGGAGGAATATATTCTATGCGTCACTTTCATGCCGCACACTTGGAAGACCACTAGGTGGCGCTGTTTTTCAGCAAATTCCGTAACGCTAATAACTCCCGCATACTTTGTCGCACATTCGAAATCGGCTGATGAGCCAATTGTCATCGTTTGCAAGTAAATCCTCGCGTTCCCTAAATACTCGCTCACATCGGATTGCACCATTTGCAAGGTCCTCTAACAACGCTAACGCTGCCATCGGTAATACCATTTTCTTCATCACATTGCGCATGCGTTTATATCCACCTGTATAATTGCAAACACGGTGGGTGTGTTAATTGTTCATAAGTGTGTCTCTGACGTGCACATCACTCTGATGACTAATTGTTTTTGACATTATTAACAGTTTCCCAGCGTCACCTCTAAGTGTCGCCAAAGGAACAATAGCTGTAGAAACGTGCGTACGCCAGCTATGAAGTTGACGTGAGGCACCGCACATTTCCACGGTCATTTCACGTTTCATACATCTGAACGTGAGCGTGGAACGCCATTTTTTTTTGCGTACGCCACGTTTTTGTGCATACGCAACCTTTGTACATGAGGCCCGGGTGACCAGGTTTGAGTTTGTGAAAAGGAGGACACCTCAGCGGGGGTAGTGCATAGTGTATAATGTCACATACAAATGTGTCCACAGTCATGGTGACTAGATATGAAAATGAGCTTTATTGGCCCTTAACAACACTAACATAGAAAATAGAAAAAACACTGCCTCAAAGTGCAAACGCACAGAAAATACAGGCCTAAAGTTTGTCCCTTTGTCCCCAATGTTTGTCCCTATAAAACAATAACCTAAAAATAAAAAAAAAGTGGCTATAATAATGTAACCTATTTTTATGGACTTGCCTCACTGATGTTATGTTACGGTTATAAGCTTTTATTTTGAAGGCTTAGGAGAGAGCGGATGTGTTACGCTGGTTGTTGTGGAGTTTCACAGTGAAAAGAGAAGTACGAAATAAAGTGGTCTTCTGAAACTGGAGCCTCCGTATTTGTTGTTTTCTAATATTTCATAGTATAAGCAACCTCGAGAAACCCTCGGCTACATTGGTGACAGCGGTGGGATTTAGTGAAGAAAGTAAGACTGTGGCGACTGCGGCACGCACGCACGCTGCACACACACACCCGTGTGGTCGCTTTCAAACCTAACGTCCCATAAAGGAATAAGTCTAAATTATGGAAAAGAAAAGTTTGGAGAGTCAGTTAGCCTCAACTAACAACGGAGGAGCTTCGTCGTGTCGGGAAGTCGGCACGGTGTGTGAACGAAGACGTCATTCACCTGGCTGCTGTCTTCTGAGATAAGTTAGGAGCAACATGTGGAAATACGAGGATCCGCTGGACTATAACTACAGGGAGCAACGTGGAGAAAAGCCGTTCGACAGCAACGTAAGGATTGAACTTCCGCCACCATTTTCCGGTGAGGAAAAACAAAGTTTCCCGTGCTGGGCCAGACAATATGAGGTGGCGATGAAGGCGCTGGTGGGAGGCACTGGCGGTGACTTTGAATATGAGCTGGTGAGGATTCTACCAACACGCCTGACAAAGGCTGATTTTCTTCTTTGGGATAGCTTGCCAGCGGCCGTTCAGGCGGATTATGCTAAGATAAAAGAGAAATGGCAGGAGGCTTTCGGACAAAGACATTTTCTAGACTGTTTTAGGGCAAACCTCTCTGCCCGCGTCTGTGCTCCCGGAGAGAGTCTGGAAGTATATGCAGCAGAAATAAGCAAGCTAGTTCAAGAGGCATTCCCAGGCTACGGTGATATAGCTCAGAAGGAGGAGAAATTTCGCAGATTTCTGGCTGGACTTGACCCGGCTCTGAGAGCTAAATGTCACGAGCAGGGAGCTACTGATTTGGATGAAGCCCTGACCATCGCCGGCCGGTGTGAGATGGCCAGAGAGGCCTTAAAGATGGACTATATCAACACACAGGTACGCCAGCCTCCCACTGAAAGCAGTGCAGCGGCCATGGTGCACTCCATATCTGATGGAGGTGGCTTGTACAGAGCTATGGACAGACTTACTGCAGATATGAGGGAAATGAGAATGGAAATGAAACAGATGGCAGAGGAAAACAACCGACTGCGATCCAGCCGCTGGAAAGATGAACAGAAAGCCCCTTACCCAGTACGTGGAGGTCAGTGTCAGTGTACCTGTGGGGAGCAGGGCTGTCAGTCTCGCCCATGGGGTGAACAGAGAGGGCGTTCACCTGACCGTGGCTGGCGCGAGCGGCACGCAGAAGGAGGCCCCAGGGAGAAACAGGACTACTGGGCCCCCTCCAACAACCGAGCCAACTCCCCAAGTTGGCGGGGTCCAAGACCTGCTAGGAGCCCCTCTAATGAGGAAACACAGAGACGGCGAGGTGTGCATTTTCTCTCCCCCAGGAGGGGAAACTCAGCAAACCAGTCGGGAAAAGAGATGTAGCTGATGTTGCGGCCCAAACACCAGCTACAGAACCTATGGGCCCTCTGGAGGGAGGAATGTTTATCCCCTCCACGAGTAATGCCATGACATCGAACATGACAGAAAAGCGAACCTCATATGTGAGGGGAGGCATTGAAGGGTCTGAAATTAACATATTAGTCGATTCAGGAGCAACCGAGTCGTTTATCAGTGACAGTTTCCGCATGTCTGTTCCAGCCCTGCACAAGCGGCCCCTAACGGCGGACTTTATTGCTGCACTGGCGGTGAATGGACAGATGCTTGACACACTGGGCACCATAACAGTAACTCTGCATCTGGGGAAGACCTCCCGGCAGCAGGTTTTCCACGTCATTAGGGGGTCCACACAAACAGCGCTGCTGGGCTTGGACTTTCTAGTCACTAATCACGCCCTCCTGGATTATGGCCGTGGCAAACTACACCTATGGGACACTGTACTTCCACTCCTGAGTGGCAAAGACCTGATTCCTGAGTGTTGCAATGTTTCCATCGCCACTGTCATGACACTGCCCGCCCTCAGCGAGATGCTGGTGCCTGTGTGTGTGTCCCCACCTGGGCCCGTTGACCAGCTTCCTGAATTTGTGGGCTACTTATCACCCAACTTCAAAGGCAAAAGTGAGTGTGTCATAGCTCACACAGTGACATCTGTGACAGACGGGGTTACCACAGCCCGTGTGCTGAACCCTACAAATCAGGACATTATACTGAGAGAAGGCGTGCACCTGGGGGAGTTTTTCTCTGTGGATGAATCCGAGATTGTGTCACTCCCACAGGTTCTAATGGAGACTGTCTCTGCCATTTCATCCAGTAATGTGCCTTTTGTGTCACTGGAGGAGTCTCCCACTAGTCAGCAACAGAAAACACAACTGGCTGCACTGCTGGCAGATTATCGGGAGATATTCAGCACATCAAAAGGGGGGACTGGCAAAGGCACAGGTATCCAACATCACATCAAGACCGGTGATCATTCCCCTCTGCGGCAGCGCGCCTACTGGACTTCACCAGAAAAGAGAGAGGAAATCGACAGGCAGGTGGCCGCCCTGTTGGCTGACAGGGTAATTGAGGAAAGCTGCAGCACCTGGGCCTCGCCTGTTGTCCTTGTAAAGAAGAAAAATGGTGAGTGGAGGTTCTGCATTGACTATCGTCGCCTGAACAGTGTAACTGTGAAAGACTCTCATCCTCTCCCCAGGGTGGACGATGTAGTGATGTTCATTGAGGAAGAAGGCCGCCGACTCAGGAATGCTTTTAACTCACTTTATTTGTTTAGCTTTAGGTCTATTATCTATCAAGCAAATGGAGAGGAATTGTAAAATTCACACGCGTGGAGCTGGGTATCTGTCCAGATACGCTGCCTGTAGGGTTTCTGCCCTCCCCCCGGATCTGTAGTTTGGTAGTATCTGGGCAGGCGTGGCCTCTATGACGCATAATATGCTCTGATTGGCTAGTGTTTAGCGCCCGCCCCCAGTGTATTATGTGTGCCGCCATCTGGTGACCAGGTGCGGTTAATACAACTTATATATTTATTTCTATTCCTTTGTGGCTATGTGTAGATATTACAGCCTGTTGATACATATGTTATTATTTATTCTTAAAAAACTCATCTGCCTTCACAAAACTGCCTTCACAACGGGCCGGGGCCTCTACCAGTGGCGGTCTATGCCGATGGGCCTTACAAACTCACCTGCAACCTTCCAGCGCATGATGGAGCTGGTGCTCAGAGGGCTCCCATGGCAGGTGTCTATGGTGTACCTCGACAACATTTTAATATACAGCCCCACCTTTGAGGACCATCTCCCCAGTCTGCACAAAGTTTTCTCCAGGATTCAGGCAGCCGGCCTCAGACTGAATCCTAAGAAGTGTCACCTGGCTCGAGAGCATGTAGTGTTCCTGGGACATGTTGTTTCTCGCCACGGCTTACAGCCCGATCCTCGAAACACGGACAAAGTTAGAACCTGGCCCACACCACAGAATCCAACCGAAGTGAGGGCATTTGTGGGCCTTTGTTCTTACTACAGGCGCTTTGTTAAGAACTTTGCCTAGCGTGCAGCTCCTCTGCACCACCTCACCTGCAAAGACACGCCTTTTAAATGGACTATTGAGTGTGACACAGCCTTTGAGTACCTGAGAGGGGTGCTTTCATCTGCTCCAGTTGTCACCATGCCTGACTTTAACATCCCCTTTAAAGTGTCCACAGATGCCTCCATGGAAGCAGTTGGGGCTGTATTGGCTCAGGACAGGGACGGACTGGAGCGAGTGGTGGCATATGCTAGCCAATCACTCACTTCCTCAGAAAGGCGCTGGTCTACATTTGACAGAGAGCTGTGGGCTGTAGTGTGGGCTATACGCCAATTCAGACATTACATTGGATCAGCTGCCTTTACCATCATAACTGATCACAAGCCTCTGCTGGGCCTGCGTAACATGTCTATTGACAAGGATCCCACGGGACGCAGAGCAAGATGGATATTGGAACTGGACCCTTATAACTGGATGATAAAGCACAAGGACGGACAGCAGCATACTAATGCTGATGCACTCTCACGGCATCCTCGAGACTCCGGGCCCAGTGTGGTAAATGTCACCACAGGTGAGGCAACCACACAAGTGAATGTCATAGGCTCAGACAAAGAGCTGAGAGTTCCCCAAACAGACACTCAGCTGCTTCAGACACCTACGGGGAACCCCCAGACCTCTGACTTCGACACAGGGGAGCAGCGTGTGGAGAGGAACAGTGAGACGCAGGACTTGTCTTTCATGCATGCGCTTTCACATGATGGAACAGAAATGGGGGAGCTACAACAGGCTGACCCAGATATTAGGTATTGGACTGGATGGAGAGGAGTGGCTCTGTGTCAGGTTGTCGTGCCCTCCTCGCTTATCCCTGATGTGCTGCAGCATCTGCATGGGGGCTCTGCATCGGCACATTTCTCAGTGGAACAGGTGTGGGAACGTGCAAGGAAAACTTGCTACTGGCCCTTCATGTTCAAGGATATTCAACGGTGGTGTGAGCAATGCATCCCATGTCAAACCCGCAAGGCCCCAGTGCCTAAGCAGCATGCACCGATGGGGAGCGTTCAAGCCACTCGGCCATTCCAGAGAGTGGCAACTGACATTCTTGAACTGCCGGTGACTTCTACGGGAAACAGATATGTGTTAGTAGTGGAAGACTACTTTACCAAGTTTGTGAACCTGTATGCTCTCCCTAACCAAACAGCCCAGTCAGTAGCACAGTGTTTGTTTGGAGACTCTGTGCTGGTGCATGGTGTTCCGGAAGTGGTTCACAGTGATCAGGGCCGGCAGTTTGAAGCTGAGATTGTTCAGAGACTGCGTCAGCTCCTGGGAATTAAGAAGACGCGCACTGCACCTTATAATCCCAAATCGGACGGGATGGTTGAACGCTTTAATTGCACCCTCATTGACCAGCTAGCCAAGTCTTTACTCGCCTGTGGTGGTGAGTGGGACGAGTATCTGAAACAGGTGGCTTTCGCCTATAACACATCTGTTCATGCCTGCACCAACTACACGCCGTACTATTTAACTCACGGACGGGAGGCTCGTGTTCCAGTGGATGTGTTGGTGCCATCGCAGCTGGTGCGTTCAGACTTACCTCTTACTCATGCAGACTTTGTGGCCTCTCTGGCAGAGAGGCTGGGGACTGCTTTTGCTGGTGCCAGGCAGGGTGGCACCACCGCTCACGAGAAGCAAAAGCTGTACTATGATGGCTCCGTCCGTCACCAGCCGTATGTGGTAGAGGATCTGGTATGGCTGCGTAACCCGACAGAGGACCGTATGAAGCTTGCCCCCCACTGGAAGGGGCCTTACAGGGTCCTGTCTGTGTTGGGCTCTCGGGGGGAACCTGGACTCACCTATCATATTAGCAGCCCTTTGGACTTTGATGTACAAGGGCAGGTCGTCCATTATGATAGACTGAAACCATACACACTACCGATAGCTGCTGGGTTTTCGGATAGCCTGCCAGCTTCTCCTCTTCATGCTCCCTCGCTGCTGGACGAGGGGTCGCCAGAGGGGGACTTTGCGGGCGGGGAGCCGCTAGCCTCTGGTGACACAGGAACTGGTCAGATTACAGGCACCGGTGAGCCACTACAGACTGTTTCTCGTTATGGGAGGACTGTGAGGAATCGAGTTCATTTGAAGGACTTTGTCCTATTGGGTTAGCTGTTAAAAAAAAAAAAAAAAAAAAAGATAAACAGCATGGACAAGAGAATGTTAACGTTGAAGTTTCTGTTGAATGTTTGTAAAGGTCGTTTGACATGTTTTCTTACTGTGAGATCATATTTTTCGTATGTGTATAGTATGTCTGGATGCTATGGTGTATCCATAGGCGTCGATTACGGGGGGGACGGGGGGGACATGTCCCCACCACTATTTATAATTTGAATTTTGTCCCCGCCACTTTTAAAAATGTGCAACCCAATTGCGACCGAAAAAATCCCCACATACTCAACCGCAGCCCGTTCTCATCCCAACTACAGCGTCCGCTCGCAGAGCAGAGTCTACAGCGTCCATTTACTCCAATAATAACCCGGTCACGGTGATAGATTACGCTAACCCTAACCCTAACCATAACCCTAACCCTAACCAACCCTAACCCTAACCATAACCCTTTTTGGAGTGAATTGTTTCACAGTAGACTGCGGACGCTGTAGACTCTGCTCTGCGAGCGGACGCTGTAGACTCTGCTCGTCTCTTACCACCGCGAACGGGTTTATGAGAACCCAGATCGTTTCACACAGACGCGGGAGGGTACCTTTGGCGTCAGTATCAGACGTCTAGGGGCGTGACAAATCGTCGGTATATTACGAGTTGGGATGAGAACGGGTTGTCTGCCGAAACCGTCAAGTCTAAATCATGCGATAGGCGCGCACGATGACATCCTCACAGCATGCACACGGGCTGTGTGTGGACTCGGGTCTGTGGCTGAGTCCGCGGCCGGGTCCGCGGGTCCGGTGCTGGGTCCGCGGCTGGCGGGTCCGGTGCTCCCGTTGACAATACTGTTATTGTTATTCAGATGTTGTTTTATGGTGCTGGATTGTTTCTGGGGTTCACAGATTCATATATATTTTTTTTTCTTGTGTCAGGGTATGTTTTTCTGCTATATATATATATGTTTAGGAGGACAGGGTGATGATGTTTTGGACTAGCCTGTGTTTTTTTGTTTGTTTTTTTGGTTCTGCACTTTTGCTGTTATTGCATTGAAACGTGGACGTTTCTTTTCGTTGGAGGGAAGGTATGTAACCTATGTTTATGGACTTGCCTCACTGATGTTATGTTACGGTTATAAGCTTTTATTTTGAAGGCTTAGGAGAGAGCGGATGTGTTACGCTGGTTGTTGTGGAGTTTCACAGTGAAAAGAGAAGTACGAAATAAAGTGGTCTTCTGAAACTGGAGCCTCCGTATTTGTTGTTTTCTAGTATTTTCTAGTATAAGCAACTTCGAGAAACCCTCGGCTACAATAATAAAAAGCTTTGTGAGTAGACGCTAGTGATGGGTCGTTCGCGAACGAACTAGTTCGAACGAACGACTCTTTAAAGTGAACGAACTGGCCTAGTTCGCCACCGTCGTTCGCGTCGTTCGTCTCGTTCGCTGAGTCTCTCTGACGCGCTGATTCGCGGCGCCGCTGATTCGCGAGTCGTGACTCGTTCGCTGACTGATTGACTCGAGGACTGAGACGTCACTCACGACTCGTCATCACGAGAGCCAGCCAATGTATGTTGTTTGTCTGTCTGTGACAGTCTAGGACGCTTTCGAATGGTTGACACATTAACAATACCACTTTCACATTTGAATATTGCCTTTTACATTTACATATCAGTGAAATGGTAAATAGGCCTACATGCTGTCTTTGTATTTTCTGTGTCATGCCAGATTAATAAAATATTTGAATGTCTCGTCAATCTGTCTCGTTCCTTCTCACGCACGCAACCCGGCCGGGACCCGCAATATAAAATATGCCCAGAATAAACACAACTGTACATCATTAACTTTAAAACTCATCATTGCTAAATCAAGTCTATTATCTTGCTGATATACATCCAATAATCTACTACGCCCCCCCCCCCCCACACACACACACACACACACATCGCGCTGCGTTTGGTGTGTCTAACTTTACCAAGTCTATTATCTTGCTGATATATTAAACATCCAATAATCTACTACGCCCCCCCCCCCCACACACACACACACACACACACACACACACACACATCGCGCTGCGTTTGGTTTGTCTAACGTTACGTTGAATTGGGGGAACGGGGCATTTTGATCCTGACATGTCATTATGCATACATTAAATAAATCTGTTGAACTCAAATGAAATACATATGTTAACATATTCAACCAGACACAATGTTGTATTTGCTATTAACACATTTATTAACGCCATCAAGCACCATTGCACGATTGTGAATCGTGATTTCATGATTAGTTAGTAAATGAGAAGAACGAGGGAGTCAGACCCGGCGTCATGGGGGGGCCTTAGGGTGCCTGGCCCGCCCTCGGAGTCAGTTGGGACCGCCCTGGACGGACGAGCCAAAAAAAAACAAAAAAACATTGCATAGGCTACTACCATGATTACAATTTGTACAAATGTCCAACATGGATGATTAATAACAATATTGATAAACACACTGTGCTTTATCTGATTTTTACTAAAATAATTGTGAATGGTTCGATTGGTTCATGAAATACGGAAACGTAAAACGGAAATGATGTGTAGAGTGTTGACAGCCTACTGGCAGCGATTGTCTAATGGACTGTGAGAGTGAGAAGTGAAAACTATATAAAAAAAACTATATAAAAACTATACGTAAATTATTTACGTATATCCGGCGTATATCCATATTTTTATTTACGGTAAATAAAAATATGGATATACGCCGTTTCCTCAATCCAGGAGCCCCGCCGTCCACCGGACACCGGACATTTTAATATGAAAACTATTATAGATACTACGACAAATGGTTATGTTGTTTTAAAAAAAGTCAGAAAGCAGAGTATTGAGAAGAAGCTGAGGTGAGTTTGGGGGGGGGGGTGCGCTGTCCTCGGATGGATGCGGGTCGTCCGTCCGTTAACGTCAGCCGCGTTGCCGCAGACGCACTAGACCGGGACGCGGTGCGCGCGGGGTTTTTATACCGGACGGCCCGGCATGAGACATGAGAAGATTGCTCTTGCCTGAGCCTCTTTCCTTCTCAAAGTAGGCCTACGTTAGAATTGCATATTGAACAGTTAACATTTTTGCAAATATCCCGGGGTAGAAACCCCCGATTAAATAGGACTTTACACTTCTGGCCTAAAAAAAAAAGTGCCCCCCTCAGAACAATGCAAGGCCCCTCCGCAATTATGTGTCTGGCGCCGGGTCTGGAGGGAGTCCGAGACCGACTCAGCTGAATTCGTGATTCGTTTGAATGTTGTGTGAACGAGGAGGAGCCGAGTCTGACCGACTCGGCTGGCAGTCGCCGTTCGCGAATGACAGCCCTGAGCCGAATCGTTCGTGATTGGCGAACGAGGGAGGAGCTAAGTGAACGACTGAACGACTGAACGAGTCAGTGAATGATTCAGCGCTACCGGAAACACGAACGAACGAACGAACGAACGAACGACTCTTCATGGCGAACTGAACGACGCGAACTAGTTCGCGCAAACGAACGAGGAAATCCATCACTAGTAGACGCTTCGCTCTTCGCTCTCCGCTCTTACTTTCTTACTTTTCTTTTTTTTCCCATTGTAATCCTGTCCTTTTGCTACAAAATTTATGGAAAGCGGGTCCTGGATACTTCTAAATCACTGGGAGCTTAATTTATGAAAGTATCTGAAGGCTACCACTATTATTTCAACACTTTTTACTTTGTGAGTGTGGCCTATCAGCAGCATAAGCCTGCACTATACTGACTGGATTTGTGGAGCTCAGCTAAGCTAAGCTAATTAGCAACAAGATGCCTCCCTTTTCCACGGATGACTACTACAAACTTCTCCAGAAGATAGCAGTACTGGAGACAAAGATTCTGCGACTCGAAGTCAACATGGAGGTAAATGGTCAATATGGGAATGAAACCACTCTACCGATGACCCAAATCAGTGGAAAGGAGCAGGCTAACAGACAAATGCTTTGTGCAAAGCCAAGGCATAAAGATAAATCGCCTCCCTCAGATATGGGAAGACGGTTAACAGGCAGAACCCAGCACCTGGAGACTTGTGATGATAGTGAGTGGCCTGCACTGCCGTCACACAGGAGGGTCTCTTCAACCCCAGTACCAAGGAGAAAACAGCCGTGGAATGTGGCTAAAACAAAAAGTAAGAGCAAACCGACCAAAGACACAGGGATTCTACTGGAGAACAGATTTGCTCCACTTTTACAAGACCCTGACTCCCCAAAAGAAAGGTCATCTTCCAGCACCGGAGAAAGGTACGAGGCTAAATCATATACTAAAAGGCTGCAGAAAGAGCTAACCACTGGGCCTCAAACGCTGATAGTGGGTGACTGAGCTGTGAATAAGACAAAACACGTTTTCGGCAAAAACACCAAAGTACTTTGTTTTACCAATGATATGGTGTCCGGTATCTCACAGAAAATTCTGGAAATCACTGCTGAGCATCCGACAGTGAAATCTCTCGTCATTCACACAGGAGCACTTGATGTTGTCAAGCAACAATCAGAGGTATTGAAACGGGATTTTAATGATCTGCTGAACAAAGTTCGATGTCTGAATACTGAGCTGTCTATCAGTGGACCTCTACCAACAGTTCGGCGAGGAGACGAGAGATTCAGCAGGCTGTTGATGCTAAACAGATGGCTCAAAGATACGTGTGCTGCTCAATCAGTGAACTTTATTGACAATTTCAACATTTTTTGGGAACGCAGACACCTCTTTGAGGCAGATGGATTTTGCCTTAACAAGTCAGGAGCAGAGCTGTTAAGCTACAACATTTTTGACTTTTTGCGTCGGTCAGCAGCAGCCCCTGCCAAGGACAAGAGGCGAGACAATCCAAAACAACAGATAAGACAGCCTTCTGGACAAAAACTACTACTGCCTGAGATAAGGAGTGAACATGAAGGACAGCACACCGAGAGAGAGGCTTTAACGTCATCATCCCTACCCCAACACGAGGAGTCTCCCCCAGCCCCACCAACCCAACAGGAGGAGTCTCCCCCAGCCCCACCAGGAGACTCCCAACTTTCACCCACCGGGACCCCATCCAGCTCTCCAGGCAGTCCGGATTCCCCATTCCCCCATTTTCTGGATTTCCAACTCACACCACGCCCAAATCCCATTTTTTCTCCCCTAAATCCCCCTCCTCGTCCAGCCCCACGTCACAGAGCCCCCCCACCTCCTCTGACTCAGATAATCTGTGAGTCAGACTGATACGTGCCGGGTCCAGGCTGCAATACTGATACCAATAATGTTCTCCCCCAGGAAAAGTCAGGGCCCTATGGAGTTCAGATAGCCTTCTCAATCCCTGTGATGACAGGTAACAGAAGAATGGTTAAACTGGTGAGAAATAAAAAGGGTAAATCTGCCAATTTATTAAGTATAGCATGTCAACCTCGAAATATACCAGTGTCTCCTGCTATCTCCACAAGATTAGCTCTACTCAATATCAGATCACTAGTCAACAAATCACTGTTAGTTAATGACGTCATTATGACCTATGACCTAGATTTTTTACTTCTTAGTGAGACATGGCTGACTGAATGTAGCTGTTGTGCTATTCTCAATGAGGCAGCACCAACAAATTTCAGTTTTATGAACAAGTGTCGAACTGGTAAGAAAGGTGGAGGAGTTGCTGCCATCTTTAAATCTGTATTTCAGTGCAAGGAAATTACGTTAGGTGATTTTAGCTCTTTTGAATATCTCTGTTTTTTTCTAAAAGGTGATCCAAAAGTCCTTTTTTTTAATCATTTATAGACCTCCAAGATACTCAGGAAAATTCATTAATGAGTTTGCTGAACTGCTGTCAGTTATCTGCACTGACTATAACTTTTTTATCATAACAGGGGATTTTAACATTCACGTAGACAATAACATGGACACTAATGCCAAAGAACTCTCTGCTCTACTTGACACTTTTGGCCTCTTGCAACATGTGAAAGGGCCCACACACACTCGAGGCCACACTCTGGATCTGGTTATCTCTAAAGGTGTTAACATTTCTTCTGTGGATGTTAAGGACTTGGCTCTTTCTGATCATTTCTGTGTGTTCTTTGATTTACAGATCATTCCAAATGTTCAGTTAACCTCTGTGTCTGTTAAGAGAAGGTACATAAATGAGAATACCAGTGCAAAGTTTATGGAGGCTATAGCTATGTCACCAACTGTGAGTGCAGAGTCAGTTGATGAACTCCTAGATCAATTTAACTGGAAAATCTCAAATGTCATGGATGCTGTTGCACCTATTAAAACTAAGACGACCTTGATCAGAAAGAAAACACCATGGAGGAACACTATGATGGTAAAGGCTTTAAAAACAGAATGCAGGAAAGCAGAGTGTAAGTGGAGAAAAACTAAACTTCAAATTCACCATGACCTCTACAAAATAAGTCTTTGTAATTTTAACTATGATTTAGTAAAGGCTAGACAGCGACACTTTTCTGAAATTATTAATAAGAACATCAACAACACCCGCACCCTATTTGCTATGGTTGATAAGCTGACAAACCCCCCTAAACAGATAGCTCCAGAACTCCTTTCCACAGTAAAATGCATTGAATTTGCTTGCTTTTTCAGTGAAAAAATCCAGTCCATAAGGTTAAATATTAGCACAAATCAACAAAACAATAAAATAACGCAATCCCTAAGACCTCCCAGGAATAACTCAACTGCGATGTCAGAATTTAATACAGTTGACCAAAAAACCATAGAGGAAACAGTTCAGCATCTAAAACCATCAACATGCTGCCTTGACAAAATGCCATCAGACTTTTTTAAAACTATTGTGAACTCTGTCCAAATAGATTTGCGACAAATACTAAATAGCTCACTCCAATCGGGCACGTTTCCTAAATCCCTAAAAGTAGCTGCTATTAAGCCACTCTTAAAAAAGAGATCGCTGGATGCTTCCATGTTAACCAACTACAGACCTATCTCAAATCTTCCTTTTATAGCCAAGATCGTTGAGAAAGTGGTTTTTAATCAACTCAGCAAATTCTTGCATTCCAGTGGCCTTTTCGACAAATTTCAATCAGGCTTCCGACCTCACCACAGCACAGAAACAGCTCTTATTAGAGTGTTAAATGATATTAGGTTAAACACTGACTCAGGCAAGGTGTCAGTTCTGGTCCTGTTGGATCTCAGTGCTGCATTTGACACTGTGGATCACAGTATATTGTTGAACAGGTTGGAAACTTGGGCAGGACTCAGCGGAACAGTCCTAGAATGGTTCAGGTCCTACTTGAAGGAGCGGAGTTATTTTGTGACCATTGGTAGTTATGAATCCAATCGAATGGCTATGACATGTGGAGTTCCTCAGGGGTCAGTTCTTGGACCCCTTCTGTTCAGTCTATATATGCTGCCTTTGGGTCAAGTTCTGCAGAACTCTAATGTAGACTATCACAGTTATGCAGATGACATGCAGATATACATAGCACTGTCCTCAGATGACTACAGCCCAATACAGTCATTGTGTCACTGTTTAGAGCAAGTAACAAATTGGATGAACCAAAATGTCCTTCAATTAAATCAGGACAAAACTGAGGTAATTGTTTTTGGCAATAAAGAGAAGAGGACTGCCGTCAGTAAACATCTCGAGTCACTCTCTCTAAAAACTAGGGACCAAGTCAGAAACCTTGGCGTGCTGATAGACTCAGATTTGACCTTCAGCAGTCATATCAAATCCATCACCAAAACAGCCTTCTATCATCTTAAGAACATATCCAGAGTGAAGGGTTTTATGTCTCAAACAGACCAGGAGAAGTTGATTCATGCTTTTATCTCCAGTAGACTCGACTACTGTAACAGTCTTCTGACTGGACTCCCACAAAAAAGCATTAAACAGCTGCAGCTCATTCAGAATGCTGCAGCTCGAGTTTTAACCAGAACAAAGAAATCAGAGCACATTACTCCAGTTCTAAAGTCTTTACACTGGCTCCCAGTCAGCTATAGAATAGACTTTAAAGTTCTGCTACTGGTCTACAAATCACTGAATGGTTTAGGTCCAGAATACATGAATGACATCTTAGTAGAATACAAACCCAGTAGGGCTCTGAGATCTACTGACTTAGGTCAGATAGTGAAACCCAGAGTTCAAACTAAACATGGTGAAGCAGCTTTTAGCTGTTATGCTGCACAAAACTGGAACAAACTACCAGCTGAACTGAAATCAGCCCCAACTGTGAGCATTTTTAAATCCAAGTTAAAAACACTTCTCTTCTCCT
This sequence comes from Merluccius polli, assembly GCA_030340625.1. Classification (NCBI taxonomy): domain Eukaryota; kingdom Metazoa; phylum Chordata; class Actinopteri; order Gadiformes; family Merlucciidae; genus Merluccius; species Merluccius polli. Next base: position 92,655 of record JAOPHQ010003182.1, on the reverse strand, counting down.
GTGCTTATGATTGAGCTTGTTCTAAGCACTTTAAATTGTAAATTTAATTGCACTATGTCCTTTTAAATCATGATTTTATGCTGCTCTTATAGTACTTTATTTCTTTCTATTCTTTTATTCTTGTATTTTTGTATTGCTTTTTATTACTATTATTATTATTCTAATTTGTATTTCAATTCTTATTGTTCTATGTAAAGCGCATTGAGTTGCCATTGTGTATGAAATGCGCTATATAAATAAAGCTGCCTTGCCTTGCCTTGCCTTGCCTTGTGTGGATCGCGTCCAAGACGAAAGCATGGATATTTATTTTTTAGTTCATCCGTGAACTTGCATTTATGTTCGGCATAGCTGCAGAGATGCCGCCGGTACCTGTGCTCTCTTTGATAAACAAGGAAGCTGCTCGCGCCACTGAGGTGCAGACTGACCAATTAAAAGCTCACAGAAAAGGCTATCGACCAATGACGGTAGCTCTACAGTCAGACCGTATGCAGGTAACTCCCCTACTCACTGCCACTCAAAGCAAAGCCAACAGAACTGAATAGGGGGGGGGGGGGGGGGGGGCGGGACTAGTTGGTCAGCGAACGCAATGGAAATTCCGATGTTGCATGTTTGAAAACAAAATCCCGGATGATTTCGAAAATCCGCCCGGACATTTTTTTAGGTCTCAAAAAGAGGACATGTCCGGGCAAAAGAGGACATCTGGTCACCCTAGTTAAACCAGATATGTGACTGCATTGGACGTTGTGCTGCGTCCCAGCAGAGAGTCTAGAACTCCGCTCTTCAAGCCTAGTGTCTCAAAAGGAGGACAAATACGCGTCCTGCGCCAGACACCGGACAGGGCATTGAAAAACCGGACAGTCCGGCCTAAAGCCGGACGTCTGGCCACCCTAGTTCCGCCTCTTTTGCTTTCCACACAGACTTTCGCGGATTTTACCTGGATGCGACCAAAGCTGCTCAAATATGACTGGTCAATACTACTCGGACTACAAACCGAAACCAGAATGCTTCCGATACCAAAATCTTGTCCCCTTGCCTACAGATTCTAGCCTAGAACTCTAGACACCCCCTAGCAGCAGCAAATTTATTTGGCAGCTAGTGTAGGTCTAGCACGGCTCCGTCGGCTTTTTGGTGCTGGAAACACCAAGGATGTCTGGTATGTCTGACCAATCACAGCGTGAGGGGCGGAGTCGGAAGCCGGGCTACCATGACGACAGAGTTGCGACGGTTCCGTGTTAGAGGTAAACAATGGCTGCTGCTGCTGCTGGCGAACGGCTGTCTTTCCACTCGGCTTTGGCCGCGACTCTTCAAGACTTGAAGTTAACATTTTATTTGAGAAAATAACAAAGAACGGCACTGAAGTCTTTCCTTGAAAAGAAATATTTATTCTGAGTTTTGATTAATTACGTAGTTTCATTGCTCTGATTGGTTGTAGCGCTATCCTATTGCGTGCAGAGGGAACTTGAAAGACAACCGTTTATCCCGCCCACACTGCCAATGGAGCTGAGCCAGACCTTACATCTTTCTGATGTAGGTCTGGCTTGCCAGGCTATACAGATTCTGCATTCATATGCAGATACCTTTTTATAGAGATTAATGTGAAGTAAAGGAGTTTTTAACGTTAGCCCTGAGGAGATCCTCAGGGCTACCTCGAGGAGACCAGAACAGATGGTATGTTCCACAGAGGCTCTCTATTGAGGTTTTCAAGGGTCAGTCACTATCGGGGTCTGACAGTTGACGTAAAAAACCTAACACCCCAAAGTTTAATTATTGCATACTTTATGAGTGGATTCCACAATCATAAATTGTGGTATTGTAGTCAATTGAATGAACGTTTATTGTTTTGAGTAGAAGTGATTTTCATTGTGCGCATACGTGTTGACACACATCTATCTGTTGACTCATATATTTGGTACTGGTACATTTGTTTTCTTTGATTTGTTGCTTTACTCAAGATTGATATTTGTTGTTATACGTGTGCTGCAGAAGTGTAATGGTATGACCAGCTGGTGGGGAGCTGGGGAAAGGCCCACAGGGTAGGTGCCTAATTTTTAGGTCCAAATGGTAAACCATGCATATGTGATTGGTTAGTGCATGTAGGAGGAAACTAGCCTAGAAATCTAGACGCCCCCAGCGGCAGCAAATTTAATTTGCAGCCAGGGGGGTCTAGCACTTCTCCGTCGTTTTTCTGTGCTGGGCACCGTCCTGGGACCATAACCCTAAAACCAAACCTAACTCTAAAACCCAACACTAAAACATAACCTATCTTAGGTCAAGTGTGCCAAAGCTGGGTAGGAAGTTTGAAAGTGATCAGATAAATTTGACAGGAGAGATGGGAGAAACATGCCGGAAACAGTGAAAACAGAGATAATGGGGTTAGGTTGGTGTAGAAAACGCTTTCTCATTCTATCATCTCTTGCTCTATTTCTCTTCCCTCTCGCTGACACACAAGACCCAGAGATCCTGAGTCACGCAATGACTGGTGCGGAACAAGAAAAGGAAAAAGATAAGCCATCCAATGCATGCTTCAACGACGCCACGATCTGGAATGTACATGTCCCCCAGATTATGGTTCACGGTCACATTATGACCATTATTTACAGTTACAAAATATTTTTTCCTCCTGTCTTCTCCAAACTACCATCCTGTCTTAGTTCAAGTGTGCCAAAGCTGGGTTGCAAGTTTGGAAGAGATTGGATAACCCTGACAGGAAATATGGGAGAAACAGGACAGGAGAAACATGACAGAAGTTACCTTGATGATTTAGATTTTTTTTTTACCCAAAATATATTTTACTCCAATTGTCTCCAAACATGCACGCTGTCTTAATTCAAGTGTGCCAAAGCTGGGTTGCAAGTTTGGAAACGATTGGATATACCTGACAGGACATAAGCTATGGAAGAAACTTGACAGAAATTATGAGAAAAAAAGATAGAACCTTTTTTTTTTTTCTTTTGCCCAAATATATTTTGATTATAGAGATTGGATCAACCTGAAAGGAGATATAGGAGAAACAAGCAGAGCCTTAAGATGGTGTTTTGGTGATTTGGTAAGGGTCTACTCATGAAAATATTAAATGAGAAGTAAGGACCGATTATGGAAGTGATTCATGACAAGTGTCGACTCGACTGTGTCATCGACGTTATGGAGGCGGTGGGGGGGTGGAAGGGGGAGTACAAAAGTACCCAGTTCCTTTCCCACAAACATAAACACAGACACAGACAGAGAGCAAGGTCAGGAAGCAATAAGACATTCAGCACTCTGGAGGCTGCTTCAGAGGATACGAGAAACAAGCGCTCTGCTTGCTGTCCTGCAGCGACGGTATGGCCTCGCCCAAGTGCCACTGGGTCTACTACTTCATCCTGATCTGGCTCCTCATCCTCACCGCCGGCGAGGTTCTCTTTTTCTTCTTCTATACAGCAGGAGAACTCAACAGGGTGAGAGCTCACTTCATGGTCCCATTAGTGGACATGAGTGTACATTATTTATTTCCATTATTACGGTATTCAGTTTGAGTTGAACCTGTGGTTATCCTTGAGCTTGATGCCTAACAAAAACCCAACCCAACATTTAAAAAAACAGTAAAAACCAGTCAGTAGTCATCCATGCTCACCAGTTTGCCGTTAAATATGAGGACTGTGTGATAACATAACATAACTATTTACAAATGGAGAAAACATGCACTGTTGCTTGCAACGCCTTAGTGCGTGTGTCTGTGTGTGTATCTGTGTGTGTCTGTGTTTTTGTCAACACTTTTAGAGGGTGCTTTTGGGACACCTGTGCAGAGCATCTGCTCTTTGTAGTGGTTTCAGAAGCACTGCTGGTCGGGGCGACACCTTAACATGTGACTTACAGCTGGTTAGCAACCAAGACCCCAGCTCATAGTTCCCAGGATGCATAGTACTGACAATGCTTGCCTTATGTCCATCAGTTAATGCTGAAAAAGACACACAATTAATTATTTAGACAGCAATGTCTGTCAGATCATCAAGCCTTAATGCTAAAAACATAGGCTATATATCATAAATAACATTATTGAAATATTGAAAGTTTTCTCAATATGTTCTCAAAATCAGCATTATATTATTAATGCTACCACTTTCTCTTTTCCCTTCCCAGGTAATACAACAGCCCACAATACAAAACCCACCGGTAATTCACTCTCTCTCTGTCTCTGTGTCTCTCTGTCTGTGCCACTCTGCCTCTGCTTAAAATACCTCAACATCTACTTTCTTTTTCTTTTGTCAGCAGCTTTTTTTTCCTGCATGTCTGACTCTCCACTTGTCTCCAGTTCCCCACTGTTTATGTGTTGGTTTCTCTTTGTGTGAAATGTTCATGGTATTAAATAATACCATGAAAATGTCAATTAAAATAATAATAAATAATGATGTCTTTTATCTCCATAGGTGACTTTTTCAGCCAAAATGATCACTCTCGAAGCCTCTGGAGGTACAACGCTTCCCCTTTTAATGTGCAAAATGATACAATATGAAAAAGGGAAAGACCAGCTGGCCAATGACTAATAAAAACCAGATATAAACCAGATTGTAGTATTTTCTATTTTTCTTTCTCAGCTTTTAGATTAGGTACGCTTACACAAAAATTGACAAGAAAAGAGTTCAGGTTACACAGTTTGTTACAGCTTTTGATATCATGTTGATGTCTGGCCCAGGATTTACACCATGCCCTTTTTATATTTTAAATTTTACAGCATTGAGTCATTTTATTTAGCAGTATATTATTTAGTATTAATTAGTCATCCATGCTTTGCAACCTGACAGTGCATCACAACGGGATCCAGTGGAGAGCGACGAGCGACGAGCCGTCCTTGATCTCCACAGTGGGGGTGGTCGTGACCCTGAAACAGGATGCCTATTACTTCCTGTGCCTGCAGGTGACCTTTACCACGGCTGCAGCCGGGGTAAAGGTCACCCTGGTGCGCAACAAGAAAGTCATCCTGGAGGGCACGGTCCAACAGTCCAACCTTAGCACGGGGCTCCTGGGCAAGGTAGAGGTAATGTCTGCCGGTGACATCCTGGTGGTCAACGTTACTCAATCCGTGGATATAAACAAAACCAACCTGGGCATCATCTGCCTGCCAAAATAGCCCCCCACCCAGACAGGAACATGAGAAGAAACGATTTCTTCACAATGTCTTGAATGCCACCTAACTGTTTATGTATTTGCTTTATTTACTTTATTGACCGTTTTTAGTGGGCCTATTATTTTATTTATTGGATTTCAAATGTGTTTAGTCTATTGGTCAGGATTGTATCAAGTATGCTGCCTTTGACAATGAAACTTGTATCTGTTGGTCTTATTGTTTAAATGAAATAAACAAATGAATTTACATCAACCTAGTGAATTTCATCCTCGATATTGTGCCTAATTCAAGATTTTGAATTCACTCATTCATTCATTAATAATTCACTATTCAAAATAGGGGATTCCCACTTAAAACCCTATTTGTAAAATGAATAAAGAGGGTTAGGGTTAGGGTTAGGGTTAGGGTTAGTGTTGGGATGAGTCCCAACCCTCTTTTATCGTCCTTCCCGTACGGTTCTCCCCGCTCTTGCAGTAAGGCACTGTCGCCCCGGTGGGTTTTTATTCTGGCAGCTGGTTGATGTTTAGGGTCATTCGCTTGAAATGGCTGTCACCACGGATGTCGACTGCCTCCTATTCTCTTTGAATGAGTGACTGACTATGCCATGCTCGCTACCGAATGTACATTAGTGCATTTGTGTGTATGACTCTCTCCCGCAATCACGATAACATCCAGGTCCAGAGAACACATCAGAGGGTCAAAGGGTATGAATGGTCAAATGTTAAGCTGACAAACTATAATATATAATGTAGGCCTGTGAAGTCGTGTTTAAGGGCTATACAGATGAAAGGGACTTGGCCCAGCAGAAAGACATAGCCGAACACAAGGGGACAGCATTTAGCTGAAGACAAATCCGCTCCAAATTTTGCTTGTCACGCCACAAGAATAACCCCATCAACATAGTCTCTCTCGCTCTCTCTCTCTCTCTCTCTCTCTCTCTCACTCACTCACTCACTCACTCACTCACTCACTCACTCACTCACTCACTCACACACACACACACACACACACACACACACACACACACACACACACACACACACACACAATCTCTCTCTCCCTCTCTCTCACACACAAAAGCAAACCCCAAATTAAATTAAAGTGATAATGATCATACCCGCATAATAATCAATACATTGTGTTGAACATTTCTACACAAGCTATCACAAGGTTGCAAGTTTTCATGGTTACGGACCCTTTACACAGACCAAGTCAATAGCAGGGTATAGTAACTTCCTGTTCCTGTAATGTTAACATTAGGTTGGTTTTACTGTCTGTCGCAGCACCAGCATGGTCAATGTGTATTTACTTGACTAGCTGTGTCTACATGTATGCTGAGACAAAAAAGAAACAAGAAACCAGAAACAAGCAGGTGTTCAGCTGATTGCTTTCATTGTTACCTGTGTGACTTAGCCCTGGCTCTCAGTATTGTTAGTACCTGAAATGGAAAACATGTTCTGAATATAGCATTGGAACATGTAAACTACAGCTTGTATTGGATTGAGTCCTTGGCACAGCAACAGCAACTGCGTTACCACAATTCAACTCAAATTGCATCAGCAGCTCTACAGGTTGAAAGTGAGTCAGCCAAAACAGCCATTTCGGGCTTCCTGTCACTCACATTTGCCACCAGGAAGTGGTACTGCTGCGCTGCTACATTGCAGCTAACACACAGCCATGGGCTTAAGAGTATGTTTGTTTGTTAAAGGAACAAGCAAATAGAAAAAAAAGAAAGTGATTTCAAGAGGCATAGGCAAGGCGTTTTTTGGAGAACCCATTATTTGGAGAACCCATTACTGTAAGTGGTTGACTCATTACTGGATCAACCACATTTTGACTATAAATAATTTGCACTGAATTAGTCAGATACTACAGTACACCCACCGACTAATACTGTTCTGGCCTGCAGCAGTGTTAACTCTAATGTGAATCATCAATTCACTCAATGTGAATCATCCTGTGGTTTTCTGGTGTTAGAGAGTTGCATGTGAGAGACATCCTGTGGGCTGTAGGTCAACCTTTCTCAGCTGCATGAGGCGTATGCAGGAGTTTGCACACAATTCGTGCCATGACAGAGCTAAAAAAAAGAAACAGAATTTTATTTATATTTATTTTATTTTAACAGGTTTTATTTGTTTTATGATTGGATACAAAAACAGCTAAAGATAAATATGGAACTTAGCCATTTGATACAAAACAGGATGATAAATGTGGAACAAGTGTAGGCCTATGTTAACTTTTGCAATGCATATTTAATTAATTGCAGTATTAGAGAAATTAAAATTCCTTATTTTACTCGATCAACCAAGGTATTTCGCCCAATCATGACAAGGTATTCATGAAAATATATCCACCCAGAAACAAGGGAGGCAGGTAAAGCAACCTTGTCGTGATCGGTCAATTGACAGATACATTCACATATGCTTACTCAAAAGACAAAACAACACAATGATTTACATTTGGTGATTCTACAAGATTCCAGCTTTTTGGAAAAAACTGGTCAAAGCAAAGAAAGTGCAGTGAGAAAATTAACTTAAGATGTTAAAATTAAATGTTAAAATTAAATTTAAATTAAATTAAAACGCCAAAAGACGTCTTTGATGCTCTATCTTCCGATTTAACCCTTGCATAAAACCAGCCCGGCCACCAATACCACTGCAACTCAACGGGCTTGACACTGAAGTTCACCTAGCATCTATATCATGTATGCACCAAAGAAGTTTTCACTGGCCCAAAACTCTATGGTTTTTGTGGTATTTTTCACATTTACAGAAAGACTATCACCTTTCCTCAATTGAAACACGCCCCCAAGATAGCTGTTTGATTTGGCCGGTGTTTTCGAGTGCGGGGAATACATCCTAGCCGTCATCAGAGGGATGGACTTTTGTGGGTATGTGCAAGTCTTAAGACTGACAGAGTGATGAAATACTTCATTTTCCACAAAAAAGATCTTGGAATAGATGAAATAAAATCCTTCTTTCTTCACAAAGAGTTGCCCGTCCCTGTACTTCATCTCATGAAGGAATGAGCTGTCATATTTGCTCCATGACATGACCTCGTCTCCAGGATGAATTCTGTGTCCAGCTGCGAGAGAGAGAGAGAGAGAGAGAGAGAGAGAGAGAGAGAGAGAGAGAGAGAGAGAGAGAGGTGACTATGGACTAATCCAACCAAACCTAAATCTTCCATTTAGCCACTTGAGTTTTAGTAGGGATTTGTCTACACACATTCTTTGCTCTGTTGCTCTCCGTCTTATCACCTAGTCTATCATACATTTATGACCATGGGGCAATGAGTTCCTTGGAACAGTTTCGTCTACTATGAATACTACATCGTTAACGTTAAAATGTCTTCTTGTATTGACCCACTTTTGCCTTTGCTGCATGAGTGATAAATATTCTTTAGTCCACCTTTGCCAGAACAGGTCCTTAAGGTATTGCACCTGTTTCCATCTCTTTCTGGTGTAGGGGTATTCTTTGCAAAAGAGTCTGGGTGGCAAAAGGGGTTTAGTCTTTAGCTGCAGGTGCTGCAGGTGTAAAGATATCATCTTTTCCCTAGAACATACTGGAGTGGGTGTAGCTTATGCTGGTTCTGCCCATTTCAGCCGCCCAGTGTGAGCAAGGCTTCTCAGCACAGAACCGCATTAAGAATGCAACAAGAAGCTGCCTTGGGGTCTCCACCACCGAAAACCTGATGTGGATCACCGTGGAGGGGCCTTCTGTCGAGGAGTTCAATCCCACTCCTGCCGTGGACCGCTGGTTGACCTCTAACTGGACGATGAACTGCCTATGGACACTGAGAAACTCCTATCGCTGATGTAGGAGCGGAACCAATCCAGGGCTGAACCAGAGATGCCCACCCAGTCTCTCAAACAATCAAGAGGTTGTGATCGACTGTGTCGAAAGCCACACTTAAGTCCAGCAGAATTCAAATGGAGCAGTTTCCATTATCTGCAGCCTGCAGAAGATCAATGGTTACTTTTAAAAAAGGCTATTTCGGTACTGTGGTGCTTGCGGAGACCAGATTTAAAAATATCTCCAGGGTGTTATTTTTATTTAAAAATGTAATTGATTAAAAAAAAACAGCCTTCTCTAAAACCTTTGATAAAAAACAATCTTGTGAAAAGGGTCTAAAATTGTTTGGGATAGTGGGATCCAGTCCAGTCCTATAGGATCGCGACTGGCAATCTTTTAATCAATTGATACTATTATACTAGGATACTATTATACTATCCTACTACTACAATTAGGCTAATTATATTTAGCATACATGGCGAATAACATGTTATGTTTGTTCTTCTATTGAGGCGTGGGTTTAACTGTTGAACTCTAACCCTTCATCAAGGAAATGTTGATATTATACATTTTTGAGGGTTAATATTGTGCACTGATGCTATATGAAGGTGCCTTGAATAGTAGTTAAAAAGCATGAAATGCAACCAAAAAAGAATAAGTTTGATATTTAGGAGGAATGAAAAAGAAAAGACAAACAGGAAAGAAATGCTCACCTGTCAGATGGGCAGCGGGCTTGGAAGGCATAACAGGGCCTTTAGCGGAACCACGTCCTTTAACTCCAAAACATAAACAACAGACCTACTGTCAACATGTCACAGTGGTTGGTAAGTTGGAGTAGATTTTTATAATAAAATGAGATGTAGGCCTACCTTGGGTCATCATGGAGGTAGATGAGTCAGCCTGGAAAGGAAATTACGAAAAAAAGACACTTTTATTATTATTCTGCTGGAAGCGAAGCTTTAGTGTGTTGCATTTGTGTGTGTGTGTGTGTGTGTGTGTGTGTGTGTGTGTGTGTGTGTGTGTGTGTGTGTGTGTGTGTGTGTGTGTGTGTGTGTGTGTGTGTGTGTATGTATGTATGATTGTGCAGCATCTATTTGATGCTGATGTGTAATTCAGTTCCAATTATTTTAAATGTAGCTATAATGGGGCGACACTACATTACAGTAGTGACAGTTACAGTGTAATTATAACGTGTGATAAAATCAATAAGGAAATAACAAATTGATTACATAAAGAAACCTTGTGTAGGTCTACTTGAGACATAACCAATCCAAATGAAGCAGTTAATATTCTAATCACGTAACGTAACTTTGTAGTACTGTTAATTTCCGCACGGAAAATGTCTTTAATGTCTTAAACAAATTTCCTTCACAATTCCAAATAAATGAACGCTGATATATTTTTGGGATTTTGTTTTTTGTTTTTTTATTCCTGTTTTTACAAGATTTATGATACTTATTATTTTGTATTCATAATATCCAAATAAAGAAGTTAATATTCTAATCACATAACATACCTTTGTAGTACTGTTAAATTTCCGTGCGGAAAATGACTTTAATGTCTTAAACAAATTGCCTTTACAATTCCAAATAAATGAACGCTGATATATTTTTTAGATTTTTGGTTTTTTTTGTATACCTGTTTTATGAGATTTATGATACTTATTATTTTGTATTCATAATATCCAAATAAAGCAGTTAATATTCTAATCACATAACGTGCCTTTGTAGCACTGTTAATTTCCGCGCGGAAAATGACTTTAATGTCTTAAACAAATTGCCTTTTACAATTACAAATAAATTAACGCTGATATATTTTTTAGAACACTTCTTTTAGCACAACAGTGAATTCTGTGAATAATGAACATAAAAGTAAAAAATACATTTAAATTATAAGAACATTTAAAATGTAGGGGCTACAACACCGACAGAACACTTTACGTACGAGTTATTTGTGGCTTCACACGTTTGTGTTTAAACAAATAGCAAAAAAAAAAAAAAAAACATTAAAAAAAATGTGTATTCTTCAGCAACAGACTTAAATCAACTCACAGGCCTTCTCAGGGGTCAGGTACTCCTGAGTATATTACTCCGAAAACACACACTGAAGAGTGTGGATGTACTCACGGTGGTGGCGGCGGCAGTGGGGTTGTAGAGACGATAGAGGAACACGGCCTGTACGGTCATGCCGCAGAACATCAGGCACAGCAGCACTATGACCACCGCCGAGCAGGACCGGCCATCTCGCTTCCGTGGCGGCAGTTCAGGCAACGGCGGCAGTGGTACGAACCTGGGAGGCACCGGGGGATAGTTCGCATGGGTGTCCACCATGTAAGTATGCTGCTCACGGCCCTGCATGCTTGCTACCTCTCGATCGAACCCTGAGATGAAGAAGCAGTGGCCGCGCAGGTCTAAATCTCAAATGAAGGTGTGTGTGTTTATGTGGGGTTGCAACTGAGGTGACTGAGGTTGCAACTGAGGTGACTGAAGTTGGTTGGAGTGAAGCAGCGCAAAATGAAAAAAGAAAGTGAGAGAAGCTCAGCCCCCAGAACAGTAGTATGTAGATGTGTTCTGAGTGAAGAAGAGGTCTGCAGAGGGTCTGGTGGGTCACATGACAGGAAGCCACTGGGCTGGTGTGAACATCGAAGCACGTCAGCTAACATCAAGTAGTGGTTTCTGGTTTTTTTTTCGCTTTTCTTTTGAGTGCCTTCTGACAGATGGATAGACGATAGAATGACAAAGACATGCATGCACACGCACACACGCACACACACACACACACACACACACACACATTTTACACATACTTACACATACATACATTGATAATCAAGCTCTCCTTTAGCTCTTACTTTGCATGTGGTTAGCTTTCAGGCTATCAAGAACATTATTGGTTGGACTTTGGTCAAGTTGTGGCCATAAAGGTAGATAGGCCAACAAGAGGCTAGCATACTAGACGTTACTTAGTGTTGCTCATATAGCCCTGTGGACCTAAACACTGTGAGTTATACTTTCATGAAAACTATGTGTATAGTTTGGACAGTAGCACAGGTCCCTGTGCATATCTTTTTGCTGGTATATTTTGCATTATTTGTGGATTTGACTTGGACCCTGGGACATGTGAAAGGCACAGAATTCACGTTTATATTACCTGCTGGCAGAACAGAATGCTTTTATCAAACCACTTTGAAGGATTGGACAATGGAGGTAGAATACCAGGTAAATGTCTCTCCTCATCTGTAACTGTCTCTCTCTCTCTCTCTCTCTCTCTCTCTCTCTCTCTCTCTCTCTCTCTCTCTTACACATACAGACACACATTTTTCAATGTGATGCACTGTTTTGAGTTCAAGAGTAGTTAAGGCCTAAAAGCCAGCCCCTTGTTTAGAAGACCATGGACTTTGATCACTCAAAGATCAAAAGATAGGACATTACAGTTGCATTATTGAACAACTCCCCCATAACGCACCACTTGGGAACAACGTTGATTCAGCACAATGTTGTAAGATTCGTATGATGATGAGGTGCTACCAAGGCATGCCAAAAACCATCTTTGCTCTCCCTTTACGCGGTTGACTGTAAAACAGAAGCTCTAATATAACACATATACAAATGTGTGTGCATGGTGTACTACCATCACAATGGATCATAAAAAAATACAATTCCCACATTCATTTTGCGAGGACGTATGAGGTATGACGCCCCGTTTTCCATTGTGGAACATGGAAAAGGCCCCTGAGCCACAACCTGCATGGAGCCTTCCACCACCGCCCCAAGCACTGGTGGAAGGCTCCATGCAGATTGTGGTCAGTGATGTGTCAGAATGCAACAGGAAGTGGTCTACGCTACTAAAGTGAGTCAGGGAGACTGGCACTAGTTGTCACAGTACTCTCTTAGTGTCTAGACTGTAATCGCAGTCTCTACAAGTATCACAATATCATATAATAATTTGGAAATGAGTGTCTAAGATCATGTGTTATATGCTACTGTAGCCTAATATTTAACCGAGGGAAAGTCAAAAACTTATGAACACGTAAGGAAGAGGAATGGCACAACTATAGCCTACTAATAATAATAGTTAAAATAATAATAATAATAATACAAATAATAATAATAGATGTAGAATATGAGACATTAAACATTAGAAATGATTCATAATATTAACTTGTTGGATGATTGAAGCATTTGGCTCCCAGGCATCATAGCACAGTTTAGATTTGATGCATTTCCTGAAACTCTAACCTTTAAACTGTACGTGCAATTGTGCGGAAAAAAAAACCCATGTGTGGGTGGGACACACAATGTCACCAAATGAACAGCACCTTTTGATCATTGCGTAAACCCTGACACTCAAAATTCAGTAAGTATTTGCATCAAAACTGGACAGACTGTGTAGGCCTACATAGTGTTGCTGTCAATGTAAAGATTTCCTGGATGCATGCAAATATGAGAAAAAACATCTTTATTGCTGTATGTATTCATCACATTAGATACTAGTCTCATTGGGCTGATCCAGTCTGTTAAGCCAGAGCACTTCATCAACATCACCCCTGATGTCTTGCCTTTAAAGGCACAGAGGGGAAACCTTCTGGCATGTCACAGCCAACAACCAGCATTCATTGCTTCCAGTAAGGCTAACTGGTTACGGGGATGGTGATCATAAACCTTCCACCTCCATGCTGAGAATAATTTTTACTGTAAATTGGCTTGAGGAAGGGTGAATAGTATGGCGTCAGATTGGTGCCAAAATGCACTCGCGTGATAAAACATGCAGTCGGGCGTATATATTATTTCACACGCGTAGTTATTACCTGCGAGCGCGCAAATTCTTTCTGCGCGCTCGCGCACACTCAGAGCGCTTCTCCCCGAGAGAGAAAATTGAGAGCGAGCGAGTAACTCGGGGACTCGAGAGCATTTCCTCGTTGCTCTCACATCGGACAGCCTCTCACAGCTCACGTTCTGCTCGCTCGAAAGGAATAGTGTTGGCACTTTGGGGGAGGGAACCCAGGCAGGGCGGGCTCTCCTGTGATTGGCGGTTTCTGAGGCGCGATATTTGATTGACAGCCTTGCTTTCTCTCATGGATGGAAGTCTGCTGGTGAACTCAAAGGTCTGAACGAGACAACGGCGTCAGGGCGGCGGAGGTACCTTCAGCTAAGAAAGCCTTGGCTGAATTCAGGCATTTGTGATGAACGAAAACTATGGCTTGTGTGAAATGTCATCTATGTTTCTTAGACTTAGACTTGCTTTTTATTGTCATTGTTACAGGAACAACGAGATTATGTACAGCAGTCCCCAAGGTGCAGTTTTAAAATTTACATAAGAACATATACATAACTTTACAAATAAATATATATATAGAAAATATATATATATGTAGAAAAAGAAAAAGAAAAAGTGGATGAGTGCAAGAGAGGTACATTGTATACATTATTGGCATCAGGGCATATTCATGGGATATGTCTGATACCTAGTTCTATGATTTGAGGAGTAACATAAACATGTCATGGGGTTGTTATTGCACATTGTTACACATTTTTTGCATTCAGGGATTAAATATGTTATATGTACAGTGTGTATGTTCAGTTCACAGTTTCTTAGTTTCTTAGTTCTCAGTTATCCATGTATAGTGCATTGTCTGCTCCCTCTGCCATTTCCAGCGGCCGAGTTGAGCGCTTTAATGGCTTTGGGATAGTAGCTATTTTTCAGTCTGTTTGTTGATGCAGGGTATATGCTGTATCTTTTGCCCGAGGGCAGCAGTTTGAAATGTCTGTGACCGGGGTGGGTAGGGGTGACCGGGGTGGGTAGGGTCTTTCAGGATGCCGTTTGTTTGCCTTCCTGAGACAGCGTGAGCTGTACAGTTCCTCCAGGGAGGGGAGGGGGGTATCCGGGGGGCATCTGAGAATTGTGTTAGTGTAACTAATAATCAACATTAGTTAGAACGTTATTACTTAGTCCGTAACGTTAACCATGGGTAAAGCTAGCCAATAGCTAGTTCATCACAAATGCCTGAATTCAGCCAAGGCTTTCTTAGCTGAAGGTACCTCCGCCGCCCTGACGCCGTTGTCTCGTTCAGACCTCTGAGTTCACCACCAGCAGACTTCCATCCATGAGAGAAAGCAAGGCTGTCAATCAAATATCGCGCCTCAGAAACCGCCAATCACAGGAGAGCCCGCCCTGCCTGGGTTCCCTCCCCCAAAGTGCCAACACTATTCCTTTCGAGCGAGCAGAACGTGAGCTGCGAGAGGCTGTCCGATGTGAGAGCAACGAGGAAATGCTCTCGAGTCCCCGAGTTACTCGCTCGCTCTCAATTTCCTCTCTCGGGGAGAAGCGCTCTGAGTGTGCGCGAGCGCGCAGAGAGAATTTGCGCGCTCGCAGGTAATAACTACGCGTGTGAAATAATATAATACGCCCGACTGCATGTTTTATCACGCGAGTGCATTTTGGCACTAATCTGACGCCATAGAATAGGCATTATGCTTGTGAGTATTTAGTGTTCAATATTTGCACTTGTGATGGAATTGACAGCATGTGTTCTCCGTTACTCTTCAAAGTGACTCACTCCAATCACCCATCATGCTGGCCTTCTGTTTTGTACTAACACAACGCTCATTGTACAGATTGTTTGTTGATGCAATGATTTACCCAATAAACAACTGTGTCAATGCGAGCGGGAAATGTACATAGCTGATTCAGGAAAGTACAATCTGTTTTGTGGGCATGTCATAATTCAATGAGAATTGTGTTTAGTGTTTTGCATTTTGTGTGAACACAATGAGAACTGAAATAGTGTAGTGACCAATTGTTGTCGTTATCCACTGGGGGTTAATGGTGTGGGGTTTAGAGGCACTCTTGAGAGAATCAGGTTACACATTTGGTAATTGTGTCTAAGCGACTGAAAAATACTCATGGAGAAAATAAATGAAGATGGAATAGTCCACTTCTTCAATACCTCTAGTGATGATAATCCTGTTTGGATCACCAGGTCATAGCCGGGGCCGGACTGGATGTAGGCTTCACCCTCATTTCCCCCAGTGGATACCGGATGGTCTCTGACTTCAGGAGATCCAATGGCATCCACACGTAAGACACCGAAACACTCCTACATGCTGTGGAAACTAACATACTAACCTCTATTGCCCCCCCCCCCCAGCATACATCTCAGTATTAAAATATGTATAATATTGAAACCAGTGCTTTAAGGCAGTAATGTATTCCTGATATGATGATATGATGTGGTCATTCATATGATAGGATGATATGAATTATGAAATGCTTGTATCAATTTTCATTTTTTTGTCAAATTAAACAATAATATTCACTATGTTAATGATCATCATCCATTCTGTAAAAAAATATATTTATAATTAACAAAACACTTACAAATTCATAAATTACCCTCAAAAACAAGTAGACCCATTACTGTGGGGATTAATGGGTAATAATAGCCCATAGGCCTATGTCATTGATTGGCTATTCACAGATTCTCTTTTCTTGATTCAGTAAATGATATTATCATCATTATAATTATTCCCCCTATTACAGAGTGGACGCCACGCAGGACGGCGACTATCGCCTGTGTTTTGACAACAGCTACAGCATGCTGTCGGAGAAGATGGTGTTCTTCAAGGTGGCCGTTGACGGCCAGGGAGTCAGCGGCAGAGGGGCCGAGGAGTGGGGAGGCGTGGAGGAGGACGCAACAGACAGTTTGGTGGACTACAAGCTGGAGGACATCAGGGTGAGGTCTCTTGCAAGCGCGATTCCTGGCTCTCAGCGATAAATGCGAGTCAAAAATAAAAGGCTACAATAATAATAGTATGCCGTAGCAGGGCTTTTATTGTGAAAAGGTTGTGGCGACAATGAAACTGACTCCCTCTCCTCTGTGGTGGGCGATACTGCAAAATTTAGTTTCAATCCGATACCAACTAATACAGGGCCGATATCAATACCGATACTGATACTTTGTATTATTAAAAGTGGCCCAAATTCCTTGAAACGGGCCTGGTGGTAATGAGTGGTGACTGCCACCCGTGAGACCCGGGTTTGATTCCCAACTGAAGCATGTATGTAGCAAGCAATTTGCTTTCCACTGTTAATTACTTAATCACGTGCATGTTAAAACACAGGACAGTTTTTAAAGGCAAATAACAAAAATATTGTCTTTTTATTACTGTAAATTGAAACAATAATAAAAACAAAGAAAAATACCACTACTACATACAACTTTATACGTATCCTGCAGTAGCGGAACAAGTCAGAGGCGGGCCGGGGGGCGAGGCAAATGACCGGGCCCTTTACGGTACACGTTTGTCGACGGGGGGGGGGGGGGGGGGGGGGGGGGGTGGATTGATATATATATATATATATATATCAATCTGGTGGCTCTAGCCCATGGACGTCGCTAGCAATTGAAATGATCCGGGGCTCTAGCCCAGACCCCCCCGGACCGACAACCGACGGGGGGGGGGGGGGGGGGGGGGGGGCGCGATCGTAACACACACTGAACCTGTCATGAAGAGGCCACACATATTGACCTGTCACCCCCCCCCCCGCAGCATGGGCCGCGCTGGTCAAATAAATAACTTAAATAACATTTTGGCATTAAAAAAAAAAAAAAAAAAAAAAAATCTGGGAGGCCCACATGTGGACCGGCCCAGCTGGGCATTTGCCCAGTTGTACAGATTGCCAGTCCGAGCCTGGCCCAGAAGTTAGTCCTTTTAAGACGGGGGTTCGGGGGTTTCTCCCCCGAGAAAATGTGGAAATCGGGCTGATGAACATGCAATTTTAACGTAGTTTGAGAAGGAAAAGAAAGAAAGACCAATCGTCATGTCACGTGACTAGACTCACGTCGGGGCAGGCCTACTGAGTCGGTTAATGTTTACGTAAAGGGTAGCCTGTATGGAAGTGAACGTGTGTGTCTTCTGCCAAAGTGCACCACATACACCAGCACCCAAAATGAGAAATTAGAATAGCCCATATGGGCGCCCCCCTAATAAACACCGTCATGCACCCGATGTGAAGTGGACCGGGTTGAATTCACTGCGAATAACTTCATTATCAAAGGAAAATTGATACTTTATTTCCCTTCAGTTATCAAACCGAACGCCAGAAAGGGTCAATAGAATCAAAATAATGAACTTTGTAACCGTCCGCGGTTCAAATCGAGGGCTCGAGAATAGGCTGACTAGAAACAGACACGTCATGCAACCACATCAAATTCTACTTTCTACTTTCAAATTCTAATTCTACTTGATGTGGTTTTTTCATCGGTATGATGTTTTTTTATTTCACGTCACAGAGATCCGGGGTTACTCCCAAAAGATTCGGGGCTATAGCCTGCCCATGTCTAACGACATCCATGCTCTAGCCCAACTGGAAGTGATTCACATGGGTCATGCAGATGTCATCAAAAGAGATGGGGTGTCTTTTATATGAATCAGGGCATACTAAAATACATAAAAATACTACAATTATACATTTGGTAGGATCTAGCTCAACAGGAAGTGGTGTAATTGGAGGGTGAAATAGGGGTCAAGTACACTTGGGAGTGAGCTACAGACCTGGCATCTGTTTTATATAAAAGAGGGCCTAAGGGACATCTGCTCTAGCTCAACTGGAAGTGATTAAAATGGAAATTTCAGAGGTCATCAGAAGATTAAAACCCCATTTAAGGACAATTCCGGCACAAAATGAGACCATATGATCATAACACATGTCCACCCAGTTGGACTGTTCTCTGGGATCAGTTTTCATTCTATTCAAATGGAACCAAAGTTATCGAAAACCGCTAATTAGCTTATAACGCTAGCTGTAGGGGCAGATATTCATGCAAAATAAATTGCAATTCTAAAAAAACATGATTCGACGATCAGTCGACTATAGGCAAGACTTGACGAATCAGATTCGACTATGTAAATTCTTAGTCAGGGACACCCCCAGTTAACACAACAGAAATTGACACGGTAATTCTTCAGGTAGTTTTTCTACACCTAAAGAAGTCTCATATTTGGCGCGTTAACACGCAACAGAATGTACAAAGCACCAAATAATTGACTTCCTAACTATTCAGAGGTTGTTTGAAATGAGAGAGAGCCAGTATGAACTTAGGGGAATAGGTATAGGCTATGTTTAAAAAAAATAAAAGATACTTCTGCATCTCTCAGAGTGAACAGGCTGTTGTGTATATACCTATAGTAGTGCACACTCAGTTCATTTCATTTTCAATAAATATAGGCTATATGGTGGGATGAAAACCTAGAAAATGGGAACATTGTGAACAGACCCAGCTGCGTCTGTGACCCAGCACCGAACTCGCCAACCGCGGACCCACACACAGCCGGTGTGCAACCACACACAGCCGGTGTGCATGCTGTGAGGATGTCATCGTGCGCGCCTATCGCATGATTTAGACTTGACGGTTTCGGTTGAGTATGTGGGGATTTTTTCGGTCGCAATTGGTTTGAAAAAAATGTGTGTTACGAACAGTGGCGTAACTATCGACGGTGCAACCAGACGCCGATTACTAAAATCTGTTTGTCTAGTAAAAATGTCATCTACTCGCCAGTTGTCTGGTAAGCCAAAAAGTTAGTTTCAACCCCTGATCCCAGCACTTTGATTGGAGTTTGGGAGTAATATGTCACAAGACGAGCTGCAGGCAGCTGTAGAGGCACTCCCTCGAAGTATTCCTCCACTATGCATTTTGGCAAAACTGACACTGAGGCTCCCGTATCCACTGTAAGTGTAACTGTATTTTGCAAAGTCCCAGCACGAATGTCCACAGTTCAATGTAGTTTTTCTGGTGACTCTGACTGTTGCAGCAATAGCAGAGTATATTCCGGTATTTCCACTTGACGCACGCCGAGTCTGTGCAGCAGACCTACACACGCGCGCAAAATGTCCCTTCTTGTGGCAGTTGTTACACATGACTTTAATCGCAGGGCATTCCGGTTCATTAGCCAAATGCTTGTCGGATCCACAACAAAAACATGAGCGGGAATTTGTAGCGGGAGTGTAACTGACGGTAGAATGGCATTCAGATGAGCCTGAACGTGCATTCCCATATGGCTGTCAACTCATCCCTTTTCCTAGCCTAGAACTCTAGACACCCCCTAGCGGCAGCAAATTTATTTGGCAGCTAGGTAGGTCTAGCACGGCTCCGTCGGCTTTTTGGTGCTGGGAACACCAAGTATGTCTGACCAATCACAGCGTGAGGGGCGGAGTCGAAAGCCGGGCTACCATGACGACAGAGTTGCAACGGTTCCGTGTTAGAGGTAAACAATGGCTGCTGCTGCTGGCGAACGGCTGTCTTTCGAGTCGGCTTTGGCCGCAACTCTTCAAGACTTGAAGTTAACATTTTATTTGAGAGAAGAACAAAGAACGGCACTGAAGTCTTTCCTCGAAAAGAAATATGTATTCGGAGTTTTGATTAATTACGTAGTCAGAGCCGTCGCTCTGACTACGTCACCTTCTTCGTTGCTCTGATTGGTTGTAGTGCTATCCTATTGCGTGCAGAGGGAACTTGAAAGACAACCGTTTATCCCGCCCACACTGCCAATGGAGCTGAGCCAGACCTTACATCTTTCTGATGTGGGTCTGGCTTGCCAGGCTACCCTTTTCCTTTAACTGCATGTACAGGAAAGCTACTTTTAACATTAGTCATGCACTTCGCTTGTTCTCCAGCTGACTATCTGACTAGTGTTAAGAATAAATAATAACATATGTATCAACAGGCTGTAATATCTACACATAGCCACAAGGGAACAGAAAGAAATATATAAGTTGTATTAACCGCACCTGGCCACCAGATGGCGGCACACATAATACACTGGGGGCGGGCGCTAACCACTAGCCAATCAGAGCATATTATGCGTCATAGAGGACACGCCTGCCCAGGTACTACCAAACAACACATCCGGGGGAAGACAGAAACCCCCAGGCAGCGTATCTGTTAAGATACCCAGCTAAGGGGGAGCTCCACGCGCGTGACTTTTACAATTCCTCTCCATTTGCTTCATAGATAAATACCTAAAGCTAAACAAATAAAGTGAGTTAAAAGCGATCCTGAGTCGGCGGCAGGGGTTGAAACTAAAATTTTGGCTTACCTACAACTGGCGAGTAGATGACAATTTTTACTAGACAAACAGATTTTTTACCAGACAAAAATAGGGGCGCTGCGCGATTGTTGACCGGGGGGCCGAGTCCCCTCCTCCCTCGTTCACAACATTCAAACGAATCACGAATGCAGTTAAGTTACCATTCAGAGATCAAGTTACAGTTCAACTCCGACAAACCAACTGGGGGAGGTGATGGTGTTAATAAATGTGTGAATAATAGCAAATACAACATTGTGTCTGTCTGGTTGAATATGTTAACATATGTATTTAATTTGAGTTCAACAGATTTATTTAATGTATGCATAATGACATGTCAGGATCAAAATGCCCCATTCCCCCAATTCAAGGTAAAGTTAGACAAACCAAACGCAGCGGGATGGGGGGGGGGGGGGGTAGTAGATTATTGGATGTTTAATATATCAGCAAGATAATAGACTTGATTTAGCAATGATGAGTTTTAAAGTTAATGATGTACAGTTGTGTTTATTCTGGGCATATTTTATTTACTATTGTGAAGATGGCCATTGGCCACCCCCACTCAAGACCAAGATCCACCAAGGTGGGGTTCCCGGCCGGGTCGCGTGCAACGAGACAGATTGACGAGACATTCATAGTGGATAGTGGATATTCACGGTCACCGTGAATATCCACTATACGCGAATTATCCGCGTGACATCGCGCCGCCGTGAAGACTCGTTCGCTGGGGGCGTGTTGACTAGTGGATCAATTAGCTCCCGCCCGCATTGTGGTAATGAATCAGAAGGGTCAACGTCACGGCCCGCGCCCACGTCCTGTTTGCTGAATGGTGACCGCGTGGATTCGCTGCGCGAATATTTGCATAAAGTTGAAATCTCCCAACTTTATGCAAATTCAGAAGCGGAGCCAGGCAGCGCCGCAGCCGGCTCCGCGCCGCAAACAATCCCAGCGTGCTTTGCGCAGCGAATTGCTCGCGTCCCATAGAAAGTGAATGGAGGCGGCACATCGCGCGCGATCATTCACTTATAGTGGATATTCACGGTGAGCGATTGTTGAAGCGGGGGGAGCTGCGCGATTGTAGACGGCGGTGGGTGCTGCGCGGTCGGGTCCGCGGCTAGTGGGTCCGTTGCTGGCGGGTCCGCGGCAATCGCGCCGAATTTTTAGATTACTCGCCAGAGTGGCGAGTGGTCTTCATAAATTACTCGACAAATACAAAAATTACTCGCATTTGGCGAGTAAAACAGCCTTATTTCAACCCCTGGTCGGCGGCCTTCTTCCTCAACGAACAGCATTACACTAGCAACAGTGGTAGTCTGCTCCAGTGTTAACTTTTCTTTTAGCAACAGTCTTTCTCGGATCCGTGGATTTGCAACATGTTCCACTAGCTGGTCACGTATCATGTCATCACAGCTAGTAAATTCACAAGTAGCAGCTAACCGTCGCAAAGCAGTCACGTGCTGAACGATCGATTCATCCGCAAGCTGGACTCGATTTCTAAACGTGTGTCGTTCGACGACAACGTTTGCCTTTCGTGTAGCCATGCAGGGCAGCTATCGCAGGTGCCAATGTAGCACCAGTCTCCGGCAATGTGTAAAATATTCTTTGTCCCTCTGTTCCTAAGCAGTGAAGCAAAAGGGCACGTTGTCTTGCCTCAGTCCAGTTTAGTCCGTCCACGTCGATGACCAAGCAGTAGTTCTTGAATATTTGTTCCCAAACCTTGAGTGGAAGGGCGGGCTGCCCCGGCGCAGGCAGAAAGGGAAAGGCGCCGTAGCACTCATATCGAAACATTAAAATGTAGGAAAAAAATCCGTAGTGCAAAAGTAACGTGATTAAGTTCCTCGTCGCCAATTTGTTATGTTGCGAGTAGTATTAAGCACAGGAGACCGACATACGTTCAAGACTAAGTGTAATTGTATTTTAAGGTAAGCACGTAGCACAGTACTGTAGTTCTAGCTTAGACTAACTCTCATGTGTTCTTCTACCCAGCAAACATTTCGACGTCGATCAGAGGTCTAATCGACGTTGGTCATGGAGGTCGATACGACGTCGATTTGATGGGCTGATATGAAAGTTTTTCTGATGTCGGTCTTTCGACGGCTAATAGACGACATCAATCCACGTCGTTTCGACGTCGATCAGAGGTCTAATCGACGTTGGTCATGGAGGTCCGTACGACGTCGATTTGAGGGGCTGATATGAAAGTTTTTCGACGTCTTTCGTCGTCTTTCGACCGACGTCATTTCGACAGCTCATCGACGACATCAATCCACGTCGTCTCAACGTTGTATAGACATTATTTCAACTTTTTTTACTTTTAAGCCAATACACTAAATACCCACATATTTAAGAAAAACAATAGTGCTACATTTCAATTACCTTGTAGTATAGGCCTATGCCCCAATTTACGGTTTTCAGTATAGCTACCCACCAAACCTGTAACAAGCAATTCTTGGGCTGCATGAAGATAATTAAATATTTCTAAATCGGTTGTAAACCTATTTACAACCATTAGACCAATTCCAGCCAACATTACCTCAAACCGTGTCGTCAACAAGTCCAATAGACGTCGAGTCACATGACTTTATTTCGACCCTTTGCCGACATGAGACATGTATAGAAACAAATGTAGCCTATAATTTGGTCATATCAAAAGGATAGCGATATTTGGCTAGGTAGATCCATCTATAATATTTTGTTTAGTTATGAATACTAAATCAAGCATTAATACTCTTCAACAACAGACGGATTCAGGGTATTAACAAAACATTTATTATTTGTTAGCAAAGTAAGCCTATATCTTTGAGAACAAGAACAAAATAAAAAACTCATTGGGACAAACATCCCATGCCCCCAGTCCTTGCAGGCGCATGTTTGAGATGGAGACCCATGGCTGCTTCAACTTCTGTCTGTGGCCTTGCAGTTCCATTTCTTAACAGCAGCTGGAAAGAAAGACAGTTAACATTAGCCCGAAACGGGATGCTGCTACCCCCCCCCCCCTCGGGATGCTGCTACCCCCCCCCCCCCCCACTGGGAAGTAGCAGCGGCCCGCTTTGGGGCTACGCTAATGTTATGCTAGCTTTCCAGCCCCCAGTTCGTATGTAACGTTACAAATACGAAAGCCAGGTATCCGTGAGAATTATGCCATGTAGACTTAAACAGTTAAGCATGCAGATGAAAAAAGGATAATGTCCTTACAAATACATTTTCATTTTAAATAAGAGTGTCTTTTCGGAACTCACCTGGAACTTCGACGCTTGCCAAACTTGACTGCGAAATATCACCTAGTGCGCATGCGCACGGGTTGCAGGAAGGGGATAGGGTTGTTGGGATTACGTGTTGGTGCGCAAGGAAAAATAGTTCCTAAATGGAACCTGATAAATGCATTCACTCAAATTCCATTTAGGAACTATTTTGCCAGCATGCTGGAATAAAACATTTTAGCACCTATTTTGGCCATATACATGATAGCATATTGCGTTTGGAATAATAACACTTTTCAATAACAATTAATGTGTAAACATTATACCATTCACACTAATGTTCCAAAGGTACATCGTTGTTAAGTTAAATATCGATATAAACAGTGTTTATTCAGTTACACCACTGACAAACATGCTTTCCTCGAAATCACAATTTCCGTATGTTTTCATGTCGGCAAATGGTCGAAATAAAGTCACGTTGTGACCCGGCGTATTTTAGACTTGTTGAATGCAGAAATGTTTGCTGGGAGTGTTTATTCGGTTACACCACTCTAAAATAAATTTTCCTTTAAGATTTAAGATTATGTTTTCATGTCGAAATGAAGTCACGTCGCGACTCGACGTCATCTGGGGTCCGTTTCACAAAGCAGGTTTAGTGAAAACCCTGCGTTTATTAACCCTGAACTGAGGGAAACTCTGCGATTTCCGTTTCACAAAGGGAGATAACTCAAACCAGAGAAAGAGGGGCAACTCTAACCTGTTTCACAGAGAGAGGTAACTTACGCTCTCGGTCAGTTACCGTAGTAACAGACTCTATGAACCTAACCTGGTCGGGACCAGGTTTTACTCAATGGATCAATGTGTCTCCGCCCTCTTTCAGCCACACACGCCATTGATTTCCTCATTCATTCAGTCAGCGAGTTTTGGCGTAGCCGTCTGTCAAAAATCATTTAACAAAATCAGAGTCAGTGCTATTTCAGAAGTCCATTAGGCAGTAGGAGGCGACTTTTTCACGAACATGTCCTTTTGACCAGCGCTCGAAGTGGAAAAAAATAAGTGCCGGTACTCCCTTACTCACATATATATATCCCAGCAAACATTTCGACGTCGATCAGAGGTCTAATCGACGTTGGTCATGGAGGTCGATACGACGTCGATTTGATGGGCTGATATGAAAGTTTTTCTGACGTCGGTCTTTCGACGGACGTCGTTTCGACGGCTAATAGACGACATCAATCCACGTCGTTTCGACGTCGATCAGAGGTCTAATCTACGTTGGTCATGGAGGTCGATACCACGTCGATTTGAGGGGCTGACGTCGGTCGAAAGACCGACGTCATTTCGACGGCTCATCGACGACATCAATCCACGTCGTCTCAACGTTGTATAGACATTATTTCAACTTTTTTTACTTTTAAGCCAAGACACTAAATACCCACATATTTAAGAAAAACAATAGTGCTACATTTCAATTACCGTGTAGTATAGGCATATGCCCCAATTTACGGTTTTCAGTATAGCTACCCACCAAACCTGTAACAAGCAATTCTTGGGCTGCATGAAGATAATTAAATATTTCTAAATTGGTTGTAAACCTATTTACAACCATTTACACCAATTCCAGCCAACATTACCTCAAACCGTGTCGTCAACAAGTCCAATAGACGTCGAGTCACGTGACTTTATTTCGACCCTTTGCCGACATGAGACATGTATAGAAACAAATGTAGCCTATAGATCATTTGGTCATATCAAAAGGATAGCGATATTTGGCTAGATAGATCCATATAATATTTTGTTTAGTTATGAATACTAAATCAAGCATTAATACTCTTCAACAACAGACGGATTCAGGGTATTAAGTATATTAACAAAACATTTATTATTTTTTAGCAAAGTAAGCCTATATCTTTGAGAACAAGAACAAAATAAAAAACTCATTGGGACAAAACTCCCACGCCCCCAGTCCTTGCAGGCGCATGTTTGAGATGGAGACCCATGGCTGCTTCAACTTCTGTGTCTGTGGCCTTGCAGTTCCATTTCTTAACAGCAGCTGGAAAGAAAGACAGTTAACATTAGCCCCGAAACGGGATGCTGCTACCCCCCCCCCCCCCCCCCCCCCCCCCCCCCCCGCTGGGAAGTAGCAGCGGCCCGCTTTGGGGCTACGCTAATGTTATGCTAGCTTTCCAGCCCCCAGTTCGTATGTAACGTTACAAATACGAAAGCCAGCTATCCGTGAGAATTATGCCATGTAGGCTTAAACAGTTAAGCATGCAGATGAAAAAAGGATAATGTCCTTACAAATACATTTTCATTTTAAATAAATAAATTTCTTTTCGGAACTCACCTGGAACTTCGACGCTTGCCAAACTTGACTGCGAAATATCACCTAGTGCGCATGCGCACGGGTTGCAGGACAAGGGGATAGGGTTGTTGGGATTACGTGTGGGTGCGCAAGGAAAAATAGTTCCTAAATGGAACCTGATAAATGCATTTACTCAAATTCCATTTAGGAACTATTTTGCCAGCATGCTGGAATAAAACATTTTAGCACCTATTTTGGCCATATACATGATAGCATATTGCGTTTGGAATAATAACACTTTTCAATAACACAATTAATGTGTAAACATTATACCGTTCACACTAATGTTCCAAAGTTACATCGTTGTTAAGTTAAATATCGATATAAACAGTGTTTATTCAGTTACACCACTGACAAACATGCTTTCCTCGAAATCACAATTTCCGTATGTTTTCATGTCGGCAAATGGTCGAAATAAAGTCACGTTGTGACCCGGCGTATTTTAGACTTGTTGAATGCAGAAATGTTTGCTGGGAGTGTTTATTCGGTTACACCACTCTAAAATAAATTTTCCTTTAAGATTTAAGATTATGTTTTCATGTCGAAATGAAGTCACGTCGCGACTCGACGTCATCTGGACTTGTTCGCTTCGACGCAGGTCGAGGAAATGTTTACTGGGATATATATATATATATATATATATATATATATATATATATATATATATATATATATATATATATATATATATATATATATATATATAAGCGCTTTGGGTGTCTTGAAAAGCGCTATATAAATGCAATTAATTATTATTATATAATTATTATTTACTGCGCAGAGAATTAAATATTCGTCGGGAGAGGGTTATCAGACCATAGATGTAGCCTTTCCAGACAATTATCATTTCCAGACAATTATCTTTTTCAGCGGTACCGTTTTACGTCACAGTCCATCATTTACATACGCAACCTAATCCGTCCTTACATGTGCAACATTAGTCTCTCACATCCCAGCAGATATTGTGTGTTGCACTGCGTTTCTTTGCAAATGTTTTTTGTACAATGTCGGAGATGTAGAGGCAACTGTATAGAGTCAAATAGCCACTTATTTACTTTACAGTGTAAAACATGATCAAAATGATCATGCCGAGGTCTTATCTGTTTGAATAATGTAATCTTAAGCTGCTGTCAAGTGCGCTTCTCCCCCGCGGGATTGCACCTAAATGAAATAAATAGTTACCATTCAAGCAGTTTTCCTCTGTAATATTATTGTGATCGCAAAGGACTCCATTTAAACTTACGCAGCAGTGTTGCACTTCTTTCTAAAAACGTGTTGAAACTCGCCATATGAGCGCATTAGTAGTAGGTATATTAAGTATTTCCAATCGAGGTTGGTGACTTCCCCGTTGCCATGGTGACTCGTCGAATCGGGGCTCCATTGATGCTGGCTTTTTATAGTTGTGGTGCACGCGCTCAACCCTAGGTGGAACTCCTCTGAGTTGATCAACTTAACTCAAAACCGGTGTTGTGGAACCGAAATCCCAGAGTTTTCTATCTCAGTGGAGATCAACTCAGCGTTTAGGATTAAACTCAGAGGTTGTTAAACCTGCTTTGTGAAACGGACCCCTGGACTTGTTCGCTTCGACGCAGGTCGAGGAAATGCTGGGTACTACCGCCTCTCTACAACACTACATAACACATAACAGTAGAGCGCAATAGTAACAGTCGTAGTAGTAGTAGTAGTAGTAGTAGCAGTAGCAGCAGCAGCTGTTGTTGTTGTTGTTGTTGTCATTGACGCAACTCGCTCCCATTGGCCCCCACTATTACAACGGCCACAACGTAGAAGAGAGAAACTGAAGACGTAGGCCTAGTATCTGCAGTGTCGATATTATTATTGTCATTATTATTATTATTATTATTATTATTATTATTATTATTATTATTATTATTATATTGGGGGGGGATATCGATCCGCCCACCCCGTCTTAACGTGATCCTCTGACCCCGCCACAGACCACCCTGGACTCGGTCTACCGCCGCCTGGAGACGAGTCGGCGCGTGCAGACCCTCCTGAGGACCACGGAGGCGCGCGACCGCTACCTGCTGGAGGACAACCTGTGGCGGGTCTCCTTCTGGTCCGCCCTCGGCCTGCTGGTCGTGGTGGCGGTGGCCGCCGCGCAGGTCTACACGCTGCGGCGGCTCTTCGACGACAGGGCGAGGCCCTGCTCCACGTAGCGGCCGGACGAGGTTTTGTGGTCAAGGCATGGACTCTCCTGGTCTCCCCCCCCCCACCCCACCACCACCAAAAAAGGAAAGAAACATAGGCCCCTAGAGGACTGCGCGGCCATAGGGGCCCTCACGTCCCCAGACCCGCAGTAGGTCCAACCCTGCCCACATGTGTGTAGTATAGGCAGACGGGGCACGGGGGGCCCTCGTGTCTTGTATGTATTTTTTTTTCAAAGCGACCGTTAAATTATTTAAGATCACATAACAGTTTGTTTTTGTTTTTTGCTTTAATATAATTTAAGATGTTCATTATCACGTTTGCATCACGTCACACCCCCCCAAAAAAGTAGGCTGCTCCAAATTTAAACCAATAAGAAACACATCAGTTAGTGCACACAGACTGACAAGTGGTTGAAGGCACATCAAATTAAAATAAGAGAAATACAACCGACTGCTAAAAACTAACAGGCACACACATATTTACACAATTATTCAAACGAGTTATCTCATTTTTTTACACATCTGTGCTCTTAGCTTGAGTGCAAGGCAAAAGTCAAATTCATACCACAATTTTCCCTTTCATGATCATAGTCTGGATGGACACTGGTTTTAAATAATTAAACTTGTAAGGGCACACACATTCAAAACATTTAAATCCTTTTATATGTTCACCATTTAAACTGTACTGTTGACCATACCTGTGTAGCGGAAAGCCCAAATATGATTTGATTAAATAATTGAAATGTCAATCATCTGTCTTATATACAAACATATTATACATTTTGGCAAAGGATAAAAAGGAAAACTAGCCACTTGTTTTCATCCTAAATCTCATTTTCAATTTGCAAAGAAGAAATCGCTTTCTTTAGTGTTAAATTCAAGAGCATTAGATTCTGCCCAGCTGAAAATACATTGCATTTCCTTAATGAACTATATGTACAATCCAAATACAAAGTGAGCTGTATCAGAAAGTGACATCGCTTGACATTAAGCTACTGTAAAGGCATTGGTTTATATGACGAAAATATAGTACTTTCAAGATTAGGCTAATATGTGCAATAACCCCTTAATGTAGACCCGGAGAAGAACTGGGCATCGTTCTTTGGTGTGAAACTGAGGTTAACGGCATTCCTTCGGATGTCCATTTCTTGTCATGGATAGCCAAATAGCATCATGTCTGGCAGGAATCACCACTGGTTGCGTCGGGGAGCCGGGCGCCTGTTCAGGAACAACCGACCAATGTTTAATCAATCTCTCTTCCCATGTGCACCTTCACATTCCACACTGCAGACGCCACTCATTTTGGTGCTTAGGGCATCGCCCGTCCCACACACCACTGGGAGACCACTGCGTCATTACAACAATCCCCTTTTGCGGTCATTTTCCCCCCCGTTGACAATGACGAGAGAGAGAGAGAGAAAGAGAGAGCGAGAGAGACAGAGACAGAGAGAAAAGTGTATAGCAGAAACACTTTGGCAGCAAACAACCCCATCACTAGGTCTGCAACTGTCATTGTGGATTGTATAGACCTATTTTAAACATCTTCAAGGAGTTCCTAAAATGTCTCAAAACCACATTTATTTGTTTGCATTGGTACAAAGACACGAAAGGGAAGACTTAAAATGGCACCAGGGTGCAAAATAAAAAAAGTGTCCACCAGCCAAATGGCGAGTTAATGTTCAAATTGTACCATCCACTCAATAGATTACCATTGGGGTTTTTTTTGACTGGTGAATGAAGCAAAGCACTGGCTGGTGCATTTGGCTGGCGCACATTTTGCACCCTGGATGGCATGAATGGCAATGCCATGAAATGCTCCCGAGACACCGATGCTACCACGTCTTACAATCAAGTGAAGAGTTTTCACGGTTTCCTTGATCATTCAGTGGCTAGAAGGACAGGTGAGGAGAAAGACAGTTGAGTAGTAGAGGAAAGGTACTACATGTAGCACAAGGAAGGATACAGGAGCTCACTATAGGACACAAGGAGACACCAACCACCAGAGACGCACCCTTTTGTTGTACACATCACCTCTTTATTGACTCTTTTGCAAAAGTGGTTCAATTTGTTTATTCAAATCCATTAATTGCTACAGGCACTTGACAAGGATTTGCAAAACAAAAAGAGTATAAAATAAAAGATAGTTGTATGGTTGATTTTTTTGTTTTGTTTTCCATTTTGAACCCTCCACCAGAAACAGAGCGCCAATAGGGGTTGAGGGTTAGGGGGAGAAGACAGTAGGGACCGGGGACATTTCAACAAACGGGGAGGTATCGTTGTGGGACATTAGTGGTCCTAGTCTCTAGGCAGTCACCGGGGACCTGGGAGAGCGACAGGTTCCTAATGGTGAGACGGCGGATTTCCCCCCCCCCCCCCCCCACCTAAAGTCTCTCTGTACCAGGAAGTGGAAGGCGAATACACATCCAGTCTGAGTGCTTGTCCCTCATTAATGCTACAGTGGTGGTGCGCGGTGGTCGTTTTCTCTCGCTTTTTTATTTTTTTAAATCACGTAGCCGGATTGGATTTCATAAACATTTATATATAAATTTATATACACTGGGTTCCTTCCTCTGCGGTGAGCACAGACAGGAAAAACATGCACTGCATTTGAATTCCACAAGACACTCCAGAGAGGATGTGTAATCGGTCCCCCCACCCACGTCCCTCGTGCCATCACAACGATTAGACGGGAATCGAACACAGGAAACAGTAGAAATAGCTTGTGTAAAAATAGCCGCTGCCTAGCTACGGGCTGGACAACAGCTATCCGCGGGCTAGACAACATCCTGGCCCGTCTCCCCCTCCCCGTAAGAAACCAGCTATGGAAAAATAATTATGACGATGAAAATACCCTCACATGTCAAATCGAAAAATCGAATCCATTAGTAAATAATCCCCACTGTGGAGGCACTCCGCAACCCCGGCTACCATCCCATAATACAGCAGGTTCGTTAGACCCTGTAATATATATATAGTCCTCGAAATGACTCTCCTTTGTTGACAAGCAGGGGAGGGGGATTGAGCAAAAAACAAAAGCTAAACGGAGAGTCATTCCACGCGACGGAGGAAACGATACATATCCAGGTTATAAATAATGCGTCGGCAAGATGACCCAAATCTACCTTCACTACATTAAAAAGGCTGTTAGTGCTTCCGTTAGTACGACGTACATTTTTATAAAAGTCAGGGCATTCGCATCAATATCCACAGCACGTGTGTGTGTGTGTGAAATGGGATGCGTGGGGGGGGGGGGGGCTGTCCTGTCCTCAGCGCTTCCATACAGGCAGATTATGTACAACATCGTATGGATTTCACCGGAATCTACAGCGCAGTGCGAGCCGACGGAGAGCCCACGAGATGAAGGGCGTAGCGCGCGTGCGCGTGAACACACACATCGACGCTGTTTATACACACACACACACAGACACACACAAAAACTCCCTTCGCCCTCACGCCATCGGTGAAAATAGATCGATCAGGCCAACCGCGCTACAATTCCTCTAGGACTTAATTAAAACCAGGGATGAATCAGGTCCACTGGAAAAGGGCAAAAGGTGCCACCACTTATTTTCTACAGAGACTAACAGTGTGATTCATGTTCCAGGCTTTGAGTCCCCCCCCCCCCCCCCCCTCCTCCCTCTCAATCTATCGCTTTGCTTAATGCATAGTATTCCTGTTAGGAATCTGAGCCTGGCTGCAGTGTGTAAGGCTGAACGGTCACAAGTGCTTGGATTAAAGTGGTCAATGGGGACGACATCAGTGGATCAAAGCTGCACACCGAGAGTGGCTGGGTGTGTGTGTGTGTGGGGAGGGCTTCTGTGTCAAACGTTAGCCCTGCAGCTGACATTGTGCCTCATTAGTCTTCCTTACCCAACACCCGCGCCTCTCCTTTTCTGTGGGTAAGATTTCATAATTCTTAAAGCTACATTACGGGGGGGGGGGGGGGGGGGGGGGGGGTTATTAAAAAAGGGGAGGGGGGAGCTGGGGGAGGGGGGGGGGGGCACTCCAATAAAATATTACAAGGAATACACAGGTAATCAACATCAACACCATAACAACAATGATAATAACCTAATCTTTCTGTCTGAAGTCAGTTAGAAAATGGAAATCCAGAGAGAAAAAAATACATCAACGAGCGGATCAGCCTGTTTAAATCACAGAGGTCTAGAGTTGGATCAGTCTAAAAATGCAAAGAGGGGAGGGGAGAGGAAATCCAGCCTATGCCATATCAAGTTCATTAATAAGCTGCTGTTTAGGTCCCTCTAAGAAGAAACATGCATGTCACTTTTAGTTTTTACAATGCCATGCTTTTCAATGCAGCACAGGGGCCAAGCCAACAGCCTGAGGAGCTCTATAGACACGTTATGCTGCCATCTGCTGGTGGCAACAGAGGATAAGCACGGACCGTATTAGCAGCTTATTAACATTGCATTGGGATAGACTACGTTTTGACCAAGGATGGACGATGCATATAACTGCACAGATATCAAGTCAACCACATCACTCTGGTCTCCCCCCTCTCTTGGCCCTAGCATGCATGTACACACACACACACACACACACACACACACACACACACACACACACACACACACACACACACACACACACACACACACACACACACACACACACACACACACACACACACACACACACACACAAAACAAGCCCACACTGAACACCGACAAAACATGTGGCCTGGCCACAGGGCTAGTCTAGCAGAGAGGGCTCGGCGGGGCGGATAATGGTGGGCCGATGAGAAGGAGCACCGGGAGGTCTTCGGCTGCAAGGGGTAAAGAAGATGAGAGAACAGGGGTTGAAGCATTCTCACACAGAAACCCAGAACCTAAACAACCCTCGCCCCCCCCCCCCCACCCAGAGGGAGGAGACACGGGCAGGTTAAAAAGAAAAAAAAAAAAAAAAAGAGAGGACAGTGGATCTAGGAAGAACATGCTGTGTCAGGGTGGAAAGCCAGACTAGGTGATCAAGGGCTGGACAAATGTGTCCGTGTTGAGAGGTTTTAGGACAGCGATAAACCCCCCCCCCCCAGAGATGGAAATGTTAAAATGAAAAAAGGTACAGATACCAACCGAATGAAACACCCTCATACCATGCTCTGCATTGTTTAGAAGGTGATGGAGGTAGTGGAGGGGGTGGTGGGAGGACTGGAGGTGGAAGGGGCCGGGGAGGGGGGTGGGGGGAGGTCTTACCTGGGAACACCAGGGGGGACGCGGGCCGGCCTGGAGGGGATCTGTGGTGGTGCGCTAAAGGGGTCCTGGCCGCTGCTAAAGGCGTTCATGGGCTGGCCCGGGCGCGAGGGGATAGGGGGCGCGCCGAACGCGGGAGAGGGGTTAAGCGGAACCCCGAAGGCCGGGGAGGGGTTGAGGGGTGGTCCCGGTGTGGTGCCCCGGACGGTGGGAGGGCGGCTCGGGCCAGAGGCCGGTGCGGCTGCCCTGTGGTTGGAGCTAAGAGAGGGACACAATAATAATAGAATGCATAATAATGGGAAAATGATATCGACAAAAAACGTCAGACATTATATATTAGAAATTGAGAAGTGATGCGAATAATTCTGAATAGTCTCCCGATTTTTTTCCGAGTGGTGCGTGTGAGCAATGCTTTTGAACGATTCATAGGATGAAGTTCGGGTCTATTCAGGGGGGCTTTCGGAGGCCGGCGTCGTCGAATCACCTGGACTCAGGCATCCAGCTGTCGTTGACGGGCGGGGGCACCGGGGTGGAGATGGTGGTGGTGCTGATGTCGCCGATGATGTTGAGCGCCTCCTTCAGGGCTTGGTACATGCGCAGCATCTCGTCCCGGCGCTGCGCCTGGTCGGCCGACTCCTCCATCAGGCTGCTCTGGTTCCCGGCGGAGTAGAGGTAGGCCAGCAGCTCAGAGTGGATGAAGTCCTTGGCCTGAAAGAGACAGAGAGAGACGGAGAGAGAGAGAGAGAGAAAGAGAAAAATAGAGAGACAAAGGGGCTCCTTAGGGCTTTGTTTCCATTGCCAGCTGCTCATGTGAGGCTCATCAGAATGGCCGACTAGTCTGTTCTTTAACAGTGATGGATTATTCTACGTTCGCTTTTGGGATTCTTTGGTAGCATTTGGGCGGCACGGTGGCTCAGTCGTTAGCACTGCTGCCGCTCAGCAAAAAGGTCCTAGGTTCGAAACCGGGGGGGGGGGGGGGGGGGGGGCATTTGTATATTTCCTCACCCACACCACAAAAAAAGTGGTGTGGGTTAACACAAGTTAACACTCCCGCCCTGCTGCCCATAACCAAGGCAAAGGCACTACAACTGGAGTTGGTTCCCGGGTGCTACCCCTTGTGTGGCAGCCCACTGCTCCTAGCATAGGATGGGTTAAATGCAGAGAATGAATTTCCCCATGCGGATTAATTAAAGTGTATCATTATCATTTCAACAGCTATGACTGTAAACGTCAATAACGATATCAATGTAAAAGATACATCAAGAACGATATTGATGAATAACATACATAATCCGTAACGATGTATCAATCAATCACGTTATTGATTCAACGAGAGCAAAGAAGCGCATTGAAGAGCGTCTCCCTCTCTTCAATGCACCACCAGCTAGAAGGCACTCACACTATTGATCATG
This sequence comes from Merluccius polli, assembly GCA_030340625.1. Taxonomy (NCBI): domain Eukaryota; kingdom Metazoa; phylum Chordata; class Actinopteri; order Gadiformes; family Merlucciidae; genus Merluccius; species Merluccius polli. The sequence continues at coordinate 57,325 of JAOPHQ010003182.1, read as the reverse complement.
ATATGCATGATGGTCTTGGGCATGAGGTCTCGGATGGACTTGTTGATGATGCCGATGTAGGAATCCACCAGGTTGCGGATGGTCTCCACCTGTCGCTCCAGCTGGGGGTCCATAGAGAACGTGTCTGCAGGGGCTGCCTCTTCGTTCTCCACCTGTAGAGGGCAGCAGACACACAAACACACACATTGAGTTTTCCTTTGGACATCAGCCTGTTGGTTTTTACCAGATGTAACATTTTAATGAGTAAGAGGACAGGCTACGGGATTGGCCAATGCTCACCTGGTCCTTCTCAGGATAAACGCCCGCTCTGAGGAAGGAGGCTTTCCAGCTGTCTACGTCTTCCTGCGAATCACAGGCCAGCTCAATCTGCCGCAGGTCCTTATACACGTTCCTGAATGAACAAATGCAGGCGCCGTGAATGGACGCCCGTTGAGGTGAACTGGATTGCGCTCAAAACACAACAAGCACACACAAAACACATGCCAACAAAAGGCAGGTTTATGGTCACACAAAGGGTGAATCTCCCAACACAATTTTGGATGAAAACGAAAAAGAAACCCCGAGGTGACCTCTGCTCTGTGTTGAAGATGGCGAAGACGTGCTTGGCGGACATGAAGCCTTTCTCCACGTCTCGGAGCTTCAGGTTGTCCAGGGGCAGCATGTACTTCTTCTCTTTCTCCTGAGAAGCACCCACACAACACATTGGCTGTCATCTTAGCACACAAAAGGCGAAGAAAAGACAGAAAACTAAAGGGCTGAAATTGAAAAAAAAGCAAAACATAACACTTTGTAAAGAAGACAATTTTGGGCTTCAAGGCTTGTGAGTGGGCCATCCCGCAAAATTGCACATCATTTTCAAATAACAAAGCGACCACAGTAGAAAATTGTAAGGATCCACAGTGTTGATTATTTCTTCGGACCATTTTCCTATGAAAGGTTCCAGTGGAATATATTACTCATGGGCTGAACTGGGGACGTCTGCTTACATCAGCACGCATGTTCATCATCTCAAGTGGTCATAGGTTGGAAACATGCAGCGACTCTAAATGTGCTCTAAATGTGCTGGTGATTTTATACACTTCTGGTAAAGTCGAAGCATTTCTTCCTACCGTATGAACACGCGTAATCCCGCCTTTTGCTTGAATTATAAAATCGGCACCGTCCCTGAATATTCATAGATATTCCTTCTGATCATATTCAATTATCAGAGGATTAGCAGTGAGAACGCAGGGTTAAATGTGCCAACGGTAATGGCCCCCTCAGGGTAGCGCGTCTCGAATGCAAATGTTTTCGGAGCAGCGAACTTGTTGTGCGGTGTGAACAGAGCCGTAAAACTGACATTGGTAAACAATTGTTACGCTGTTTACCAATGTAAACAGGCATATAGAGGACAGCATATTTACTTCGATGGCTGACAATATACCATAACCATGACTACCTACAAGCATGTAGTAAAATTTGTCATTTTTAACATGGTAACCTCAAATGTATTTTAACGTGTTTTTTTTCAATAGTTAGTGAAGGAAGAAAGGACAGGAGTGCTCTGCTAATGAGCAGACGTAAAGGAATGCGTTTCCTCTGTCTGGAAGAAGAGCCGTCAGGAAAGACGAGGAGGAGAAAGGAGGTGCATGACGGCACACTGGGGCGGGTGGAGGTGGGGGTGGGGGGTGCCAGCTTTCAGTGCGGACATCTGGAAGCACTTGGGTCTTGCGCCACACACACACACACACACACACACAGCCCAACAGTTACATCACTTTCAGATCCGCAAAAGACCCTTCCCCCACCCTGCCACACACACACACACACACAATCACAAACAGAGAGGGACAAACATCCATGCACTTTTTTTCTTCTTCTCTTTTACGGGTTTTAGGAGTGTTGGAAAATCAGACGCACCAATAATAACATGCATGATCCGAATCGCGTACAGTCAAAGAGACTCGTTGCGGTCAACTTCAGGGCTACGTCAAGAAGCCCACACGCAAACACACTCCGGGACACAAAAACAGAAACACACACACACACACACACACACGTAACCCCCCCATAACCCAGTACGATTTCCTGCAAATTCCAAAGTCAGATCCCGGCTGGAACATTTCAGCCCGCCTGCCACGTCAGTTTGCCTACACCGTCCTCCTCCTCGTCTCTCTCTCTCTCTCTCGCTCTCTCTCTCTCCCTCGCCCGCTCTCTCTCTCTCCCTCTCTCTCTCCCTCCCTCTCTCTGTCTCGCTCTCTCTGTCTCGCTCTCTCTGTCTGTCTGTCTTCCCGCTTTTATACTGAAATTAGCCATATTAAAAGCGATGCACTTCTCCTCTTGGTTTTGATGCAGATCGAGGGCTCTGGATGGGAGATAATTGTCTGCAGTAGTAAGAAGTGATTATGGTCATTTCTTTTAATGGCCTTAATTTCGCCACGAGAAAAAAAAGGATATGGCGGAGGCGCTACGTGAGAGGTTGAACAACAGCGTTTGGTGGATTACGTAAGGTAAGTAAGATTAGATTAAGTTGGGTAAGTAAATTCACTTAATTCAGTTGTATTCATGGACATTACTTTCATGTATTTATAACGCTTAAAAAAAATGCAACTGACCTTTTAATTGCAAATTATGTAATTGAGGACAAAAGGTGTATTTAGGCTCAACAAAGCCCGTTAAAGTCTTTCGAGAGAACACAGAAAGCTGCCTTGGGCCAAACAATCGCAATAAAAAGTTTAATGCTCCAGGATCGGTTCCATTTTTGTGCCGACATTTCTGACAGTCACAGAAGTAAAACCATACTTCATTTTTTGTGTTTAAATGCAGCAGCACAACACATTCTTTTATGTACAACATTTTACAACAGTTTGTCCGTGAAAACAAAGCACTGCTAAGCGAGAGGAGTGCATGTATATCGAGCGTGTGCAGGGTTGTTTAATCAGAGCAGTGTTTGCTCTCTGTCCTCATGTCCCTAGGGTAGTGACCTGAAGCCACGCCGACCCCGCAAGCTCTCACCCCCACCCTCACCCCCCCGCCTGCCCAGTGTTCAGACTACCTGTTCATCAGGCTGCATCTGAACAGTAGTCTGCACATTGGTTAGGCTGGGCTGGGACAGACACGCAGCAAACCCCACCCATCCGCGCTCCTTCCCCATCAACACGCCAAAACAAGCACAACACACCCCCCCCGGCCCCTATAGAGAGGAAATGGCTAGACAATATCTATTCAGGACATCAGTGTCAAAATGTGGATGTGAAGGTTTGTCTGTTATTTCATTCGTAGGCATTTCAAGAGGGGCGCAGCAAATCGGTGCGTCAGCAACAGTCACTGGTCCCCTTTCCCAACCCCCTTACCTCCTCGTCTTTGTACCAGGAGAGGGACTCCGCGGTAAGCACGAACCAGTACTCCTTGGAGCCTCCCTTCATGATGCTGATGTTGAGGGTGAGCCAGCCCTTGCGGATGACCTGTAGTGGGACAGGGGTAGAGGGTCGAGGGGGGTATAAGGAGAGAGAGAAGGGCAGCATAGTGGCAAAAGATGTAGCAGGGGTGGAGTAAATGAGAATCAGATATGAACTCGTGACGGCTAAAACGACGCCGGTGGATGTCGGGGTGCGCTCGGAGGAGGATTTGACGGTGTTGACAATGCAAATAAAAACTGTACCTGCTTGACCTACCGTGTCTTTGGTGGATGACTGCTGCCTTTTCAATTCCAACACATATTCCTAAGCAATCTGTGCGCCTTTACATATCTAATACAAAATCTGAATATATTAAACTTGAAAATGGACAAGGCTTACTGTAACGGGGGAGACTTGAAAACAAAACAAAAATGATATGCATAGAAAATATACATATCAGAGAAGACTCAGACTAGAAGGGGGAAATAGGTTTAGGATATTAGGTTAGTGAAGTTAGTAAAAGACTAGGCTATGCACTACTAGTATAAACAGAGTCAGGTTAGTTAAGTTGTTAAAAGACTAGGCTATACACTGCTAGTATAAACAGTCATGTAAGGAAAGTAAGTAAAAGACTAGGCCATACACTGCTAGTATATACAGTCAGGTAAGGGAAGTTAGTAAAACACTAGGCTATACACTGCTAGTATAAACTGAGTCAGGTTAGTGAAGTTAGTAAAAGACTAGGCTATACACTGCTAGTAAACTGAGTCAGGTTAGTGAAGTTAGTAAAAGACTAGGCTATACACTGCTAGTATAAACAGTCAGGATAGCGGAGAGGGGTTTACTGGTAGACACACATTGCGGTGCCTGAGCAGGACGTTGAATACCTTGCCTGAATACAAATCATTGTTTTAATAATAAAGAGCAAGGGAGGCGAGGGCAGAGGATGGTTAAAACTGGAAAATAACGGCTTTCACACAGAGGTAGGGTGATCACAGAAGGGAGAGGACCCGGGCGGAGGGCAGCGTAAACGCAGTCGAGTGGAGTGAATGGGGGGGGGGGGAGGGAGAGAGAGAGAGAGAAAAGGGGCAAGCCGCACTGAGAGGCAGGGTTGAGAGGCACTCCCCAGGCGGTTTGAGGAGAGTGACTCTCCTTGCTGTAATTCCCCCCCTCCATTTTCTCACGTAGACCGTGGCTGATCTGCCGCTAAAAGCACTACATGGAAAGTATGCTCTCTTGCTGTAAAGCAAAAGAGCTACATGTTTTTTCCCCGCTTTTTTTAACCCTCCACGACTCCCACTCCATTAGACAGAGGAACGGACCAGTTTACAGAGGTAGGGGAGGTCAAAGGAGTCGGTGGTTAAAAGGTTGCCAACATAAACACAGGAGAGGAGGAGTAAATTAGCAGTTTGTCATGCCAGGGAAATGCCTCAAAGCCCTCAGCAAAAGGAGAAAAAAACATTTCCAAAAAGCCCAGTTGTTAATGCGAAGAATGGCTTGGAGAATAAGTCCGGTCAAAGAGTAACTGAAATGGCAGTCGTGTTGTCACAGCTTTGTTTCTACGAACTAAACCTATGGTATGTAAACAACATGAAGTTGAACACTTATTTGGCTCAATAATAGATTTCATGGGTTCAATTCGAGAATGTAAAGTAATTATTAAAAAAGATGTGATTCATCAGAAAATATGTTGTTTTTTTTTACTTGAAGCAACAAAATAAATTATTCTTAGTTAAAGATCAGCTTGTTCCAATTGTTGCTTAATTTCATTGACTCCTTGTTGATCCTTGATACATGGGGCCTCATTTATAAGTTTGAATCCAAGTTTACTAAGATGTTATTCATTTAAAGTAAATGTCTATAAATCACTTTTCCACATGTGGAAAAAGCTGTTTCATTGTTATTTTATTACACAAAAATAGTCTGATGACAAGACAGATCAGTTTTTATACAACCAAAACAATGAATAATATTTCACACCACAAGCCAAATTTCCATACTATACGATCTAGTCAAAAGTTTCGGTTTGAATAGTGCTCATTTATTTGAAACCTCTGTTGTCTTGGGAAGAGACTTGGCAGATAACATTGATGGCGTACTACTTTTACATGATACGTGACGTAACCAAAGTTAAATGAGGCCCCTGGTCTCTGATGTGTCAATGTGGAGACAGATTAACAATAGGCCAACAAGTATTCAAGGATCGAAGGAATTATTATTTTAAAATCAGCAAACGTGTTTCCCATTATGATTTTATAAAAGTCCAACCCCGGCAATGTCTGAGCTTTACGACGATTCTCCACAAGGCAAACTTCATTCAGCCGCCATGCCTGAGGCAACAGTGCTTTGAACCCACAAGAGAACTGACACAAGCCGACACTGGCAGGAGAACACTGAACCCGTTTCTGTTTCTGTCTCCTGCAGAAATTGTATATCACGACAAAATTTCTACAGGTGTACAAAATTACATTTCGATAGCGAATTAAACATGTGGCTTTGGCTCTGTAAGTAGTAGTCGTTGGTTAGTAGTTTTGTTATTCCAAATTAAGAAAATTACTGTCTTGTGAAAATAATGCAAGGAATTACAAGGCTAACCCTTTGCTGTGATATGGCTAACGGCTACCAATTATCGGCGGCCCCTGCTAGGATTGGTGCTGATCCCAGTTTTTAAAACGTGGAGTCCATAGACTCTACCTTCTCCTCAGGGCCCATTTCCAGTCCGCGAAGCTGCACAGGAGGAGGAAGGAACCTTGCGTGAGTACAGAGCAGGCTCGGACCTTACCGGAGGCGAGCAGCATGGCCTCACATGCCATCGGGGAGTTACCTTTCATGGCGCCATGGTAGCGGCTAGGGCTAAGCTAACTGGTCGGCTTGTTGGTTGTTGTTTTTTTTTTTGGGGGGGGGGGGGGGCGGTGCTCAGTTCTCCTGTGTGGATCTAACCCCTGCTGTCCCCTGGCAGGGCGTGGCTTTAATCTGTGTGGGGGAATGGGGGGGGGGGGGGGTACTTACCAGGATTTCACCCTGCAATAATAGGAAGGAGGATGCGGGGGGGGGAGGGGGGCAGGTGATGGGGAAGGTTGGAAGAACAAAATCACAGGCAGAGGAGACAGAAAGAACGGGAGCATACAGAGATGGGAGGGGTGAATACAGATAGCGAGGGACAGGGGTGGGGATGTGTAGATGGGGATGGGGTGGGTGGGAGGGAGGGAGACACCCACAATGAAAAACCCGTAGAACACGAAAAAAGAGAGAGATGAACGAAGACACGAGGACGAGACATGATGGGTGGGAGAAAGAGAGAAAGAAAAGAGGCAAATACAGAGGAGACAGCAGGTGGGGGAGAGGGAGAGAGAGAGAGTGAGTTACATGCAATTAGAATTACTTCTCGGATTCAATTGCGTTATGTCATACACTTAATGCTCAGCTGAAAGTGGCGCGGCACATGCACATGTCTGAATTTTCCATTAACAAAACAAATCATTTCAGAGCAGTCGGTTAACAGCGGCACAACAAAAACACCAACGGTCACATTCGGTTATCTGTTGCGGTGAAAATATTGCGACATGCGGTTAGCAATAAAGCACGCGGGGGGGGGGGGGGGGGGGGGCGACAAACGCTAAAGCAGGTGCGGTAAAGCAGGGATGCTGCCTATGGGGCTCACTAAGGCAACACACCCCTTCCCTGGAACTGGAAGGTAGGACACTGGAGAAACACACACCTTTCGTCTTTAAATGGCGTTCAGTATTTTTATATATATCTATATCTTGGTAACGGTCTTTGTAACACATAAGGGAAGGCACTGGCTTTGTACAGATGACCAGCTATCTCAGTATTTGGACATGGGTAAGAGGGGACTTCAAAAATACATATACTTGGTAGGAACCATGTAGAATTAATTGGTAAAGGGAACAGAGGTAACAATGGACCGGATCGTTGGGATTCACAAAACTGATTAGCAGACAGACGATCAGTTTGAGGTGGCGTGGGAGTTAGGTTTGGTGAGAATGGCAGGACTACGGGTGTTTTTTTAAAGGTCGCTGTGAAAAAGGTGATCGACAGAAGCGTACCTGGTTGGGAATGGCCCTCTTCTTGTTGGTGGCCGTGTTCCTCTGCTGGGCACTGGATGAGATGCATCACACAGATTATCATTTGTACAACAAATAAATTAAAGTAATTTTAAGTAATCAAAAACACACACACATACACATTCACACACACACACACAAAGTATATACTGCAATGACACCACACAGAAAACAAACGTGATAATTGGGTGTTGAAGTGGGGATATTGGTGGTGGTGGTGGTGGTGGTGGTGAGGGAGGGGGATGGGGCGTCGGGGGGGGAGGGTGACACGCGTACACACACACAGCCCCCTGCGTGCCATCTGACAGCCCACCTGTTGCCGCCGCACCCAGGGAGGCTGCCGTCATCCAGCCTTCTGTAGTCAAGACTGAAAGTTGACGTGACGTGAAGAAGGGTTAAACATCCCTAGCTAACCTCTAACAAAAAACATGACGCCAATCCAACTCGGCATGCGGATGCTTTAGGAGAAACCCCAACACACACACACACACACACGCAAGCAAAGACAGGTTTGCTTTGTTACATGTGCGATGGCACAGCTCGCTGCCACAGCTGCTGGCATAATTGCTACTCTAGGGGATGGGGCACGCGCTGCCACTCGAGCGCATGACGGCTACATGCACTCATGATTTGCGGCGGCAGACAGCAGCGGCAGCTGTTGCGTGCTGGTCATGAGTAACCACGGCGACAATGATGATGACGGCCACTCCTCGTCCTCCTCGCCATCCAACACAGTGTCAAGACAAAACGTTTGGCGTGTCTGGCGACCGGGCGTGCTCGGTTGAGCTCGTTACGGTAGCAGCAGGACCGGGGATGGTGGGCGGGGCATGCAGGGAGAGCTACTGCAGTCTGTTGGAGCTTGTATTGAACTTTGCACGCCCTCCTCCCCACTACACACACAAACACACACACACACACAACGCAGAGTCCAAGACAACCCCCGGGGTTACTCTCCTTCATTTGTCAGGATGCTACTTTCTGTATTAAACCTCTAAACTGTGGCTTTCAGTGAGCAGAACTTTCCTTATTAGAGGGACTACAACTTCACTATTAGCAACTCTTCTCTTCTATCCTAGAAAGCAGCAGTGGATCTGTGCATCTTCAGAAAGCCTACGAGTTCATTGCACATCACTACCCGGAGACATACAAACGCAAATGCGTGTTAGTAGTTGAGATACTTGGGGTTATTATTATTATTATTATGACGATGCTTATACCAAGACCAGGATCGTGAACGAGAGGCTGCAAGGCAGGCTGGGAAGACATATTTGGTTGGAATGGTTGAAAGGATGGTGTGTGTGTGAGTCATACTTAATAAAAGGTCACAACAGAGCTGGATATGGCCATTTGGGTTGAAAGACTGTGTTTGCATGTGTGTGTGTGTGTGTGTGGAATTAATGTGCGTGTGCGTGTGTGTGTGTGTGTGTGTGTGTGTGCAATGTATGTGGGTGTATGTGGGAGAGTGTAACAGAGGAAGACATACTTAGCAAAGCCTATGAAGTCTTCATGGTTGGTGTTAATGTAGGACAGCTCAATGTCGATCAGCAGCAGAACCTTAGATTAGAGGCAGACATTAATAAACGATAACGCACTAATTGGGCACGCAGAGAAAACCAAAATAGAATTTCCAATTAGAAAGTGATGCCACAGGACCAGACGACTCACTGCACAGACGCTTGTGGCACTGGAAGCAGCCAGCGCACGCAAGCAGAAGGCAGAAACCTCTGCTTCCAATAGCCGTTCATTACGCCGAGAACCCACCTGATCCTTGGTCTTGCCCTCTCTCTCCCTGACGAACGTGGTGACGATCCTCTCCGTCTCCTCCCGGAGTCTGGGGTAGGAGTTGAGCTGAAAGGCAACACGGCACACCTCTGTAGCACTGACAACACACACACCAGCCATACGCTACCACATCTGCATGCATGTAGTCAAGAGTTGGTTCAAGAAGCATAAATGAGCGAAAGTGGAAATGATAGGTTTGTGAGAGGTGTGTGTGTGTGTGTGTGTGTGTGTATGAGAGTGAGAGTGAGAGTGAGGGGGAGAGAGCAAGAAAGCGAGAGTGAGAGAGAGGCGAACCTAACAGAAGAGACGAAATTGAAATATGCCAATATTCTGCACACACAGATATAGGCCAGCATCTGCATATTCTCTTATGGACACATATGTATATGCAGATTGAAGGCACTATATGCTATGAGGTGACAAGGCATTCACTATCAGGAGCAATAACTAGGTCAAGAATTCATGTTTTAAACTTTAGTTATATCATTATATTTGATTTCTATATTTGGAAATAATTTGGTATATCATACACATGTGCCAATCTATGCAAAAGCGTCATATCTCGTTGATAGCAAAGCCTTGATATAATGTCAGATAATTAGTAGTATCAGTTGAGAAGGGAGAAGTGTGTGTGACACAACGAGATGCTATGACTGAGGGATAGCCTTTCCAGCGGCTGCTCCTATCAAAGAGACAGAAGGGCAGGCAGGCACGCACAAGGCAGGCGCAACGCAGTGCGCATGAGGAGGGAGCGCTGCAAATGGCGTGTAACACTCTCCTCTGTCCACAAGGTGTCAGCGGAGCCCCGTTACTATGGAAACACTCCCAATTTTGGAGCCACCGACCCGGACCCCCTCAAAGAGCCACGGGCCATTTGTATTGTCTCCCTCCCTGCACCATTTCCTTTCCATTCCGGGGGTTGGCTGATAGCAGAACGTCAATCTGCCATAAGTGGGTCAGCGAGGCAGCGTAGCTGGGTCACTGCTGAGCCCGGACAAGAGGACACCAGAGCCTGAGCAGCAGGCCTCAGTATCTCTACGCCTGGGCTGTCTGCATGGGAGCGGGGGGGGGGGGGGGGGGGGGGGGGGGGGGCGCAGCGTGGAGCGTCGGAGAATAAACATGTTCACTTCCAATTGATGACATCAAAGTGAAGTATTAAGGAAGAGGAGAGGAGGGGGGCATGAGCAGTGAGCACACATTTTAAGATGCTTTTAAAGACACTTAAAATGTGGCACAGCAGTATGTGTGGCGGGGCAGAATCATTGTAGTCTTCCACAAGAGGATGGAGAGGAGCAGGGAAGGGAGAGACAGAGGGAACAGGACCCAGACAGCGAGGATGGGTGGTGGTTGGAAACAGACGATGCTATTACGGCGACCATCTTGATCGGTGGAGAAGGGAATGAGTACTGAAAAAAGGATGGGAAGTTATCTTATCCCATCCACTCCGTAATCCCCCTGGTTACCTTGACGGCACACTTCATGATGACCGCGGTGAGCTCGTTCACCACAAGGTCCACACACTTGAGGCTGGGCTCTTTCAGTTTGAGGATCTGCTTTTTGACCATCGCCTCAAAGGCCAGGTCGGGGGTGAAGAGGCCCGTTCTGAGAGGGCATGATGAGGGGCCAGGGTTAAGTTTAGTGTTGGCAGCGGTAAGAGAGAAAGTGGGAAAGAGATACAAAAAAAAAAAAAAAGAGAGACAGGAAAAGAGAAATAACAAAAGTAGTCTTGTTTAGTTAGTGGTTGTTGACAGATTAAAAAGGAAAAAACAAAAAAAAACAAAGCCGTGGAGTAGGACAAGCCGCAGGTTTTCTCAGAGTCTTAACAAGCCCGTGTTCTTCAGTATCACAAGGCCAATTCGGGGCCACATAATTTACATCATTTAATACGGTCCAACTCAAACCTAGGTACCCACATAGAACAACCACAAAGCCAATCACCGAGTTTAAACTGTGAGACCGGCAGCTTGTCCAACGAGACGAGACCAGAGATGCCGGGAGTCATGGCGATCCCCGACCCCACTGAACATCTCATCTCCACGGTGACAACAGACCGGTCACAACACTCCACAACACGACAGCGTTGCCTGAGCACAGGGCCACCGGGGGCGGGACCATAGCGGACAGAGAGATGGGAGGCGAGGGAGGTAAACTGCACTCAACACCGTTTTCCCTAACCATACACATGAACACAAACCAGAACCTAAACTAGTGGCAGAGGTGTTTTTGTGACAGTGAACCCCCGGACCCCACCTCCCATCCATTGGGGGTGCGTGTAACTAACCCCCCCCCCCCCCCCCACAGGCCACTGTGCCCAGGCTGGGTCGGGAGATGCTGGACGCCTGCAGTACCTTGTTGGTGCACTGCCTGACCGTGTTGATGAGCTCCTGAATGACCAGATCGATACATTTGAGACAGGGTGTTTTCAGCTTAACGATCTGCTTTTTCACGATGGCCTCAAACGCCAGGTCTGGGGTGAACAGGCCCGTTCTGAGGACGCACAGAAGAGACACAAGCGCACAAGGCAAGACAAAGACAACACAGTTAAAAACGGGGACAGGACACGCGAGTGACGGACAGACAGACGGACGGACAAGCGGATTGAAATATTGTATAGATGCGTGGCTATATAGGAGGGTCAGACGAAAAGACACAAACAGGGAGTCACATCCAAACAGAAAACGATAAAAGGCAGTGTAACAAAGTCTCCATTTGAAGACAATTAAACACAAATGAACGTCGTAACTGGTTGTGTGCATCACAATTTAAATCTGCTTTTAATCTGTGATTACTGTTATTATTTCTTATTGTTGAAGTTGTATTGTTGTATATTGTCTAGTATTTGTTTTGCTTTAACCCTAACCCCAACCCTTTTCTAAAGTCTATTTGAGTATCTTTTAAAGCGCTTTATAAATAAAATGTATTACTAGGGGCCAAGAACAAAGTGCAAGGCACCCTATTGTAATTGTTAGTTATATTATTAGGGGCCAAGCACAAAGTGTGAAGCAACCTATTGTATTTGTTAGTGTTTTTATTATTATTCAGCCAAAATCACCTGCTCAGCCAAAACCACCCAGTTGCTTTTTATTAAACTTTCCACAATGGTAGAGGGTGACTAAAGATGGCCAAATAACAAAATGTACACGTATTGGCCCAATGGTGGCGCTAAAGCAACCGTGAATTTCCTGTATCTCCTGACCTCCGAATCTCTGTATCTCCTGACCCCTTTGACCTACAGTCATGAGACTTTGTACACATATGTATCTCCCTCAAAAACCCATACATTTCACCTGGAAAAAATGTCCACCATTTTTAATTTTGTGAAAAACACAAAAATCTAAATCCCTAAGGATCCTAGGTTTTCAGACTTAGGTGCAAATCCTTTGGTACATATAATCTATAGACCAATATCTTACATTTCTCTAAAAGGGAAGAATGCCCAGTAAAAAATGCCAATGAAAACGGAAAGGGCGTGGTTTAAAAATCACTTATATCGACTTCAAGATGGACTTTGATGACTTTGAGTCCACAATAAATGTTTGTCCTGAACAACATGATATCTAGTTTGTGTCAATCGAGGCGTAGCATCACAATGGGCATCTACAGTTTCTAGCCTGAAGGACTGATTTGAGTGGAACCAGTTTTGGGACATTTGGGGGAGAAGGGTGTAATTGCTCAAGTAAGATGAAGTTGTTGGACTAAACAATATGGCCGCCAGAGGCCCAAATTGGTCCAATCAGATTTAGGAAGCCAAAAGGCGGGGTTACCTTGGACCAATCATCATCAAACTTAGTGTACTTTAAGATACATGGTTAAGATTAATCAGTCTAAAGTTCATCCAGATCTGACAATAGGGGGGCGCTACAGTGTTCGATTGAAAATCAAAACTTTGAACAAGCGTAACTCCTGACCGTAAGCCGCTTCGTATGCTTATCACCGGACCGAAGCTGAGGTTATTCCATCGTTATCAACCCTATAAAAACAAAGAGGGTGGTAATGTTCTGCATTAGGCTTGGTCCCCGATAAACGCTGCTTGCAGCTTTGATTATTATGATGATTATAATTAGCAGAAACGACAGGGAGAGAGAGAAGTTTGTGTGGTCGGTTTATGCAGAACAACAGATAAGCAGAAGTGATGTGGATAGGAGAGCAGAACACATTTCAAACAGATAAAGACATAAAACCAAATGCACGGCGAGAACCGTGTTGCTCTGCACCTAGAAGGGAAACGCAGGGAGAGGAGGAGTCAACAGAGGGTCAGCAGTTCTGGGACACATTATGGTTTCTACCCCATTCCATAATATTTCTAATCCAGAGGCTGTTCCGATAGGTCAGGTTAGCGTCCCCGCCCCCATCGCCCTGCTCAACTTGCCTGACACCGTGGACGTTTTTGATGGCGTGGCTAATCTCCCTCCTCAGCTCCTTCTCGTCAAACACAATCTGCGGGGAGGCAGGAAACAAGGCCATTAGCGACCATCGAGAATTGAGAGACATCCGTTCCCCAACTCGGTTTCGTGTGCGTGTATGAGTAGGTCTGTCGCACCTTGACCAGCTCGAAGGGGAAGCGCTCGTGGAAGATGCGGTTGATCTTGGCCCCGCCCGACAGCTCATTGGTGTCCACCTGGTCCCCGGAGCCCTCGATGCATTTCTCAAAGTCCACGCCGAACTGCTGCACCATTCTGCAGCCACGGGGGGACAAGGAGAGGAGACCGAAAAAAGGTCAAGGTCAAGACGAGCGCATGAGTGATATAAACTAGGGATGGGAATCAGGAGGGACCTCACGATATGATATGATGTTTTTCCAGTGCCGATGCGATACAAATTGCAATTCTGTCAATACTGCAATTCTGTAAATATATTATATTCTGTAATATATAACATTGGGATTTGCATTCTACAGGTTTGTGATGTTGGGATGGGATGGGGGGTTTCGAGTTTTGAGTGCACTCACTGCAGCAGGGCCTTGGTCTTGCGCTGGGGGTCATCTGGACTGAAGTTCTTGTACTCTGCTACCTCCTTTTCCAGCGAGAGGTACTGGCTTTGCAGCTTGCTGCGCAACCCCGGCAAGGTGTCCCGGATGTGGTTCGTCAGTTGCTAGCATCAGGGAAACCAGTTTGGAGTATTAACAGAAAGAAAGGCCAAAGCTAATCAACCGATTTATAAAAAGTTAAAGCAGCCAGGGAGTGGGGAGGGGGGGGGGCTTAACAACAGACCTGATTGAGGGTCTTCTGGAGGTGAGGCGTGCCCATTCGTTCAGCTATGTGTCTGTAGGACGGGTGGGACAGGAAGAACTTCCTCTCGGCGGCCAGGGCAGCACGAATGTCCTTCTTCCCATCAATGTCCTTCTGACTGCGGTTCACCACACCGATGTATCCTGGGGACACACGGTGCACCAACTCACAGGGTCAACACACTCCTTCAGAGGAGGAATGAGAAATAACGTCTCTCCTCATGTGCTTTTCTGCATCTGGCATGCCTACCTCGTCGCAGCGGCAGAAGCTTGTTTTCTAGGATGTCCTTCGCATCTGTTCCTTCGTCCATCAGGTCCAGTTTGGTGATGACACCGATGGTACGAAGACCTTGTTGTGTATTCAAAAATAAAGTCAGTTAATTCCCTTGTTGGGATGGACTGGTTATTTCTAGATGGTTTCTAATCCCCACACCTTATATCCTCCAATTGCTTTCAATCATATCATCATATATATATATACACACACACACACACACACAAACACACACAGATACACTGAGATAAACTACTCACCCTGAGGATCCACCTCCTTGGCTATCTTCAGAGCATCTGAGTTGGCCAAGTCAGTGTTGGCTGGGGTCACGGCCAGGATCAGACAGCTCTCCTTGGTGATGAACTGCATCAGCATGTCTCTGATCTGGTGCTCGATGTCTACCGGCTGGTCGCCCACAGCAACCTTGGTCATCCCCGGCAGGTCGATTAGCGTTAGGTTCAGGACTGAAAGGAAGAGCCCGGCGGGACGGATTGAACATTGAAATTGGACTGATGACAACGAGTGTGTTGCCCAACACCGTTTATTAAGGAGTGGAGGAACATGACAAACAGCTAGCCATAGAGCTGTATAGTGTCAACCTTGGCTACAACCAAAACAACAAAAAGTATTATCATACATCAGATCACTTTCTTTTAATAAAAAAAAAACAAATTAAAAGATAATCACACAATTAGCTTTTTAGTACAGGCCAAACAAATGCAGTATCAAGCAAAGCTAGTGAGCAACGTGTGTGTGGGATGCTGCTCACGTACCATTTGGGGAGTAGACTCTCAGATTTATGGGGATGGGAGAGATGCCTTTGTTGGAGCCTGTTATCCTTTCGGTCTCCGCTTCGATCTCCGACCGCACCTCCTCAAAGTCCACAAACTTCTTGTTTTTGCAATGCAGGAACTCTGCATACTCTGCTCTCAGAGAGGGGGAGGGAGGACAGAGAGCAAGGAGAAAGTAAAAGTCAAAATGTTGTATTTGATAGGTAAATCAGCTATCAATGTCATACTATAACAACGTCTTGTTAAACTAGTCTGTCAAACATGATCTAACTAGTAAAAAACTACACTATATACAGCTGTACTGTAGTGTAGGCTCGTGGTGTGCACGCTGGAGGTAGCGGCAGGTTAAGTGTGTGGCTCTCACCTGCTTTATTGTTGACCAACTGTAGGATGAGAGGTCTGCGGGTCACAATGCCTGATCCGCGAGGGAGGAAATCCCTGAAAGAGAGAGAGAGAGACAAAATAAGACCGACATCAAGAAAGGTACGGAGAGAGATAGAGGGGACACACACACACACACACACACACACACACCAAGAGAGTGACAGAATGAGAGAATCCCAGAGGGATAAGAGAGAAATAACTTAATAGAAAACAGATGGTGGGATAAGGATGGCACGGTAGAGTCAGACAGAGCAAAAGATGAGGAAGGAAAGAGAGTGATGGAGAGAGAGAGAGATTTATTCACGACACCGAAAGACCATTTTCTCCTGGCGGGGCCAGGGAGCAAATTGATGAGCGTCGCAGAATTTCACGCCTGCAAGACCACCCGAATACAAATCAAATGTGTAATTTTCTCTCGTTATTAAAGCTGCACGGATCAATTCATACACTGCACGCCCACTCTTGCTTTTATGCAGACATTTTATCATGCGGCGAAATGTGACAGCTCGGTGGCTGCGTTTGGCGGAGGGGCGGGGACAACCTGGCTTCAGTCAATAATGTTTTGCAGCATTGGCGTGAGAGAGTGAGAACAGTACGCCAATCGACAAATAACCTAAGTAAGTCAAAGAGGGATACACTATACTTGACAATGGCCTGCTGCATTCGCTTTCAAAGTGTGCCATTCAGTGCACAGTAAATGAATAGCATGCATCGTACAAAGGTCAACCGCAGTCATTTATGTAAGGGGGGCAGTGCCAAAAATCCCATAGAGCACATAGAGGAAGCTCAACGTAAGAGGAAATAAGAGGGCTCATTTCCACCGCCTTGCTCGCACATTCCTTTGAAAGTGACACGGTTCCTGGGGAAATTGTTAAGTCAGCTCTCGTCTTCGGGACCTCCTCTCTGACTCATCTCCTCTCCTCTCACAGCGCCCTACCCTGCACAGTGTGCTGGCAACGCTCACATCTGGCGGTAATTAGCAACACTGGGGTGGGGGGGGGGGGGGGGAGGATTCCTGTGAAAATCAAGATCCTCCTGCAGTACTTCCACATCACCAGGTTGACTCAAAAATTGATTTTTCTTTTAAGACAAAAAAATGTAGCCACAAACATCAATCAATCTTAGTGGAAACATTGATGGTACTATCGTACAGACGGCGCTACAATGCATTTTCCTATAGTTGATTCGCATCAGTTCTGTTATGTTCAGCCACTTTCATATAAAAACTATGGCAGAGACTGACGGACCTGTAGAACCCAAACCCCAAAGGGAAACCCATATGTTAAGGTAAGCCACACAAAAGATCAAATAAAATAAAAATAGATAACATCAAAAATGGGAATATCGTATCGCAATATTCACAGAATCCCAGAATACATATCGCAGAATACGGCACTCATAAATCGTTGTAATATCGTATCGTGAGGATGTCCCTGCCAATTCCCGTCCACATTGCCTAATGGCTAGCCCAACACTCTCCTCCCTTTGTATGCTAGTGTCAATGCTGCCATATTGACCGGCCAGAGGGTGGGAGTAGTTTGTACTGGCAGCTCCTGACTCTGACTCAAAATACTGGCAGCAACACGGGGGAGAGAGATAAACAGACAGAGAGACGGATAGAGTAGGAAGAGAAGCCATTGACTGCTTTATTCTAGGCATTTGACCCTATGCTGAAACGGTCGGTGAACGTTCTGGAAAAAAAAAAATCACCAGTCTGTGATCAGGCATGTGTATTGTCCGGCACATAATGCAGAGCGTACATCCATGAGGTATGTCACCGTGACTCACAATAGAGAAAGCGCTGGGTGCTGTGGATCGAACAGCGGTAGAGGGGAAGAGGGAGAGGGTGAGGGTAAGAGAGACAGACAGAAAGTAAAGATGCCAATTAGAGGACACCGTCAAGTAGTCCTTTAAATGCTAATGCGTTTGCCTAATGTAGCTCCACACAGTACTCTCGCTGGAGCCCAGGCAGTGGACAACCGGATCAGAGTGGTTCCACAGGTGACATCTAGCTACACATTAACGAAGACAAGAGGCCGGCATTAAATGGACCATAGGCAATGAAAATGCCCAGAGGAAAAGGCTATTGTTTTCTCTCCTTCAAATTGGCACAACCCATCTGGTCAATCTTCCTAGAAAGCCACCGACAGAAAAGCAAAGGCCTACTTCAAGAGAACAGAGGGGCCAGACTTCCATTATTGATGTGCTGTAAATGATAGAAGAGGCTGAGCAGATTGTGTATCATTTCATGAATTATGGATGTCCGGGCAGAGACACATCGCAGTCTTTGGGTTTCCGACTCTTGAGCCGCAGAGAGCCAAAGAGAAATAGAGAAGGACAACAACAACAAAAAAGAGAAATGTCTACGCAAATTTCTCTGCAGCAATCCTTCTGTGCACACACACACAGACTTCAGGTGGTGTAAGTGTGTGTCTCAGAGAGAGACAGAGAGAGAGAGACACATGCAAACAGGAAGACAGCTAGACGGTGAGGCTGCAACATGCTATTATGTGTGTAATACACAAACAAGGAGGGGTTTGGTGAGAACGAGCTAATTCAAGCGGGTCTTTGACGTGACACTACACATAATCGTGGCTGCCCGCATTCCCACGGCACACCATCAGATTTCCACCTGGGCACCAGGCAGAAACACAGCGCTGCCCATACTTTTTACGATTTTTATGCCAAATCAGAGTTTGTAACCTACTCAGACACATTTTACATAAATGAGAATTTAGTCTACTTGTTATTTTGCATAGAATATCAGCATGCTAGACATAATAAAGACAAAATAAATAAAGACAAACGACACAATGCATTGTCGTTTGTCTTTACAACACATCATGGCTGAGTTTGCCATGTTCAGCCATGGCGAGTTCGCCATCAGTCTACCGGTATTGTAGCGTTATCATCATTTAGCCTGCCAGCAGCATATCAGATAAAGGTCCCTGCCCATGCCGGCTTGCATTGCTAGATATGACCTTGAATTGGGTACAACTTTAAAGTTAAAACACTTCTGGGGTCACACCTACATGGGCACATGCCAGACAGTTTTTAGGTTGCTAGCTTCAATATTTAGATATTTGAAGCAACACCCCCCCTATCCAATAGAAGCCCATTCAACATCAAACTCCATGTTGGACTCATTGTAAACACACATCCATGCTTCTCTTACTGATATACTGATATTGTCCATTTAAGGAATGCGTTGCCCTTCAGTTTTCGATAGGTTATTTCATTATGTTAATATTTTACGCTGTTTTGTTGCAAAAGCAGGAAGCAGACCCAAGCAGGATGCATATCATTGCACGCCTTCTGATGTGGGCTTATCTGCAGACAATAGCATCAAAGTGGTTGTTGCATACGTCGTCGATGGCAAACTTTTTCGGCTGTTACGTTGGAGTGTCTGTTTACATCCAGCCATGTCTGGCACAAAGTTGCATGGTGTGGAAATCTATTAAAATGTGCTTTCAAGGCAAGTTTAATTGGGGCATTGTAACAACCGGGTACAATGCACCTAATTATTACACAGACATCGCATTAAAAAAACGCTAGCAGACGTTAGTTTGTTCGATTTCAACGCTAAGTTAGCAGAATGTTTTGCTTCGTCTCGATTTTGCCGTGAAACAAAAAACTGTACAATGTGGACTTGGGC
Source organism: Merluccius polli (assembly GCA_030340625.1). Classification (NCBI taxonomy): domain Eukaryota; kingdom Metazoa; phylum Chordata; class Actinopteri; order Gadiformes; family Merlucciidae; genus Merluccius; species Merluccius polli. The sequence goes on along the minus strand of JAOPHQ010003182.1, from coordinate 37,750 downwards.
TAAAAACAAATAGGTCTTTGTTTCTAACAGTAGACATTTCAAATGAAATAGCTAATTGATAAATGAAGGGAGACACATTCATTAGAAGGACAATGTCAGTCATGAGAAGCAAAGACGTGTGTTTACAATGAGTCGAACGTGGAGTTTGATGTTGAATGGGCTTCTATTGGATGTGGGGGGGGGGGGGGTTGCTCACACGGGTATCAAATGTCTAAATATTGAAGCAAGCAACCTAAAAACTGCCCAGGTAGGTGTGAAAAGAAATGTTATAAAGTAGAATTCCCCTTTAATTACCTTAGCGTAAACCAACAGAGGATGTCGCAAGAAAAACACACACCGAATAGATTAAAACACAAACACACAAACACAAACACGCACACACCCGAGACCACTGAATCAGTCGGTGATTTGATTAGCTTGTGTGCAACCGGACACACACAACAACAACTACAACAACAACCGGCCACTGTGCCTCCATCTCCCTAGCAGTCTGGGGAGGCAGAGCAGGCCCAAATAACATCCACAACAACACAACACCCTAGCAGAGAGCGAGAGAGAGAACAAGCTAACTCAATCCCTATGCTGATGAACAGCATCGGAGCACATAGAGGTCAAAGCACGGAGGCCCCCCAAAGGAAAACTGTCTGGGCTGGTGGACTTTTCCCCATTTCCCTTTCAGCATGCTGTTGGCTGGGCAAAAAGAAAAAGATGCCATAAGCAAAAAACCTAATACCGATGGCACGGATATTGGCAGGTCGGCCACAGGGAATGCGAAAACTGCCCGGCTTCCCGGCCCATCTGAGAACATGACATCACTGTGTGGACCTCAATGTGGCATGGAGAAGATAGAGGGTCATTTGTGCCCTTGTTATGGCTACGTCTGTATGCGTGTGTGTGCATGTGCGTGCGTGCGTGTGTCACTCGGCGACGGGGGTATTCCCATCCAATTGATGAGCAACAGCAGACCGGGAAAGAGAGATCATTATACTATAGTAACACTCGGCCTTTGCTTTCACACAAAACACACACACCCTCTTCAACACAAATCACAAAGACAGCCGAATTAAATTTAGCAGTAGTCTACAGTCTGTAGTCTGTAGACGATGGTAGTCGATGGTACATATGTATGGTACCACTTGAAGTGGTGTAACTACTGTATGGTACAACTATAAGCATAAACCCACTGGGACACTATCTCACATTTACTACAGGTGATTGATGGCCAGTGCAAGGTGCACTTAAGTGAAGTGAAGACATGATAAGCAGGGGGACACAGTATGAATAGGTATCTTAAACAAAGAATGAGTCACCTCTGCTTTCCGTAAGCAAGTCTGTTGCTAGTGAACAGAAGCACCACCCTTGGGCTCCTATCTATATGACCTTATCCCCTTAACCTAGTGTGCGTGTGTGTGCGTGTGTGTGCGTGTCAAACTTCCTCCTTGCTGGCATCAAGAGGGCTTCGTACAGAGTCACCCTCTAATTGTACCAATGTACCATTTTCTATCAAAGTTTCAACAGATCTAGCTTTAAGGTCTCAGGCTTCTCATTAACTAAGGCAAACGTGTGTCTGGTGTCGTCAGACTAAACGAACGCCACTCCAAATCCATATTGCTGCTCTTGTGTAAAGGAAAGCTCTTGCTGCTCTTTGGTTAAGGAGCACATACATGCATATACAAATGAATCATACTTGTTGCCTTCTGCTTGCATACCAATATGCTTTGTGTATTTGTTTGCATGTGTGTGGGTTTGTCTTAATGCCTTAAATGGGTTGGGTCTTATACTTGTCTTCCAGTCTTTGGAAAGGAAGGAAACCTGCTAAACAAGACGCTCCTGCAAAAACTGGCTCTGTACCTGCAGGGCAACCTTACTCCACACAGATGTCACACTGGAATAGGTCACCTCGACGGGCTGTTTATGAACACCAGAGGGTTAATGTTAAAACAAAAATAAAACAGGATTTCTGCAAAGCAGGGCTGGGCGATATTTGCGAAAGTATTATCACGATAATAAACCTAAATGACCCGTCCTACCGGCAAGCGAGCGTCCGACTACTGCGTGAATCATTTTCAGGGCATATCTTCTCATCGTAATAAACGTATACCATAAAACCGGGTGTCACGATAGGTCGATATCTTCATGTCATGACGATACAATACCCATTCAAAAGACGATCAACGATCATATTGAATGGAGCAGGGCTGGGCAATACAGCCCCACTGACTGTGGTCGACGGCCACCACATCTTATATAGATATTGACACAAGAAGGGGAACATCAGGTATTGGCATGATGACTATACATGGTCTGACATCAGAGGACAGCATGTGTGCCATGCAATGTGTGACATCAGGACAGGCACAAATAAGTTGGTCACAGTCAGTGAGTATACAACACCATGCATTAGCACATATCCTTAAAGGGAAGTTAATGTTTATCTATTAGCCGCTGTATTTGCCTTTATAACATAGACTTCCCCATATGTGTACAGGCTTACTTTTGTTTAACTGAGGTAGACCTTGACTTCAAAACTTTAAATGGGTGTGGCATGAAGGGGGGGGAAAAAAGAAAGAAAAAAAAAGGTGAATTTGAAAAGAGGAGAGGCTGTTAGGGGGATGGCGGAGAGGAAGATACACCTCCACCTCCACCTGAAGTTGGACGTGGCTGTCAGACTAGTGGCCTCCATGTTTGATGTTAACGGATTTTGAAATGACCATTTGTTGTGTCAAATGCATGACTGCTGTTCAGTGTTTCATGTGAGTTAGCCCACAACATGACATCTCCACCAACACCACCACCCACCAGTAAAGACTACAACGGATAACTTGCACTAAAGGTGGGGGTAAAAACATGTCAACCAGCACACCAACAACAACAACCACCACCACCAGCACCCACCTGCCGACGAAATTTTCCAACACCGAGCTTTTCCCGGCGCTCTGCCCGCCGACCACCGCGATCTGGGGCAGGTCCAGGTTACAACTTTGGCCGATGGTGCTGAAGGCGTCCTGGAGTTTGTTGATCAGGGGGATCAGGTCTTCCATCCCCCGGTTCCCCATGGCTTCGTGTTGGGTCTGGGGTCTCGGTGTGGTCGGATCGGGTCCCCTCGGCGCGGACCAGAGAGGGCTAGCTCAACGCGGGGCTAGTCGGTGTTAGCTTAGCTAGGGAAAAGGTGTTCAGGTTACTGTTTAAAAGTGCGGTGTTTCGCTATCTCCCGACAGCTCCTAACCTCTGTTTTCCCCCAGCTCGCGCTCTCTGTCGGTGTTTCGCAGGCGGTTGTTTTTTTGTATTTACAAAATACAAAAATGTTTGGACGGGTTTTTACGCGGCGGGTCGGCTAAAAACGGATGAGAAACTCGCAAAAACAAAACTTCCTTCTAGATATCGCCATCCGGGATCGGTTGAAACCATACAGATAAATTAACGAGAGGGAGTGTGAGTGAGTGTGAGTGTGTGTGTGTGTGTGTCTTTGTTAGCTCCGCCCACTCGACTTCCAGGCAGAACGGGCTCAAAATGGCCCCCGGTCGGCCGGCAGAGGGTATGACGTGTATGGACAACACGGGACCGTCTTCCGCAATCACAAAATGTATTTTATTTTTATTTTATTCTGATTATTCTGATTATTCTGATTATTCTGATTATTATTATTATTATTATTATTATTATTATTATTATTATTATTATTATTATTATTCACAAAGAGGCACCACATATATTCAGATAAATCTCTAATATTTCTTGTTTTAATAATTGAACATAGTTAAACAAGTGTGGAGCAGCATTGTAATCGCACAGCATTTACTTTATTTATATATAAATAATATATATATATATATAAATTATATATATATATATATATATATATATATATATATATATATATATATATATAAAGAATATAATAATAATCCGAGTTTACGGTGTTGCAAAAAGTCATTGCCTGAAATCGAAAAAAACACGCATAATTTGACCAAAAACGTTTAATTTACACGTAGGCCTACACATTTACATTCATTTTTGCAATTTAGCCACTATAAAAAATAACACATTAGTTTCAAGTGTTGGTTGCAAGATGTATTTATTTAATAATAGAGTTACTATAGGCATAACATGCTTACAAATATTACACATATGTGTCAGACCTGTAACACGTGTGAATCATGTGAGTATCGACCATGGCATTCAACCTTTCCATACTCTAATATACTCTAATAATATAAAGTTTGCTTCTTTTTCTCCCTCTCTTTACAACAACTCTACGGTTGACATGTCCTGCCCTATGAAATAGACAACACCCATTGGCCAATCCCGCTGTCTTTTTTTTCATAAAGCGACGGTTTCCATTGGTTGTTATTAAGGGGGGCGTTTACATTATGTACAAAAAAACTACTCCGCCAATGGTCACGTGAAATGTCAATCACCCCTCAGAGGCACGTCGTTAGCGACACCGCCTTAACGACCTGCGAGTTGTCACCCGGAACGTCAATCAAACCCCCAAAAAACGGCTCCGCCCCCTTCGAACGTCATCACGTGCCCTCTAGACGAGCCAAGCCAATATGGCGGCGCCCGTACGCCGTGAAACCGACGCGGTGGCCGCCGACATAAGCATGCCCTCGTTAAAAAGCCTCTCGGCGGTTTCCCCGCTGACGCTGCGCTTGGTGGCTGAATGTCCGGTGTCCAAGGCCAGGGCCTGCGACCTGGCGCTGCCGCACTGCGCGGTCCCCACGCCGGTCTTCATGCCGGTCGGCACCCAGGGGACCCTGAAGGGGATCACCTCGGACCAGCTGGAGGACCTCGGATGCAACATATGTCTGGGCAACACCTACCATTTAGGCATGAGACCGGTAAGGTAAACAACACACTGGTGATGATGATGATGATGATGATGATGATGATGATGATGATGATGTGGTGTCTGTCGTCCACAGGGACCCGCGTTGATCGAGAAGGCCAGTGGGCTGCATGGCTTCATGAACTGGAGGAGGAATCTCCTAACTGTGAGTCACCACAGGATGGCTCCTGTAATATATGCTCTGTGACATGCAGTTGTTACCCAGCGACGTTGTGTGCGTGTGTGTGCGTGTGTGTGTGTGTGCGTGTGCGTGTGCGTGTGTGTGTGTGTCAAACTTCCTCCTTGCTGGCATCAAGAGGGCTTCATACAGAGTCACCCTATATATATATATGCTCTGTGACATGCAGTTGTTGCCCAGCGACATTGTGTGTGTGTGTGTGTGTGTGTGTGTGTGTGTGTGTGTGTGTGTGTGCGTGTGCGCGTGTGCCCTTGTCACAGGACAGCGGGGGGTTTCAGATGGTGTCTCTGGTGGAGCTGTCGGAAGTGACGGAGGAAGGCGTCAAATTCAAATCCCCCTACGGCGGCGACGAGATCCTGCTGACTCCGGAGAAGTCCATCGAGATACAGAACAGCCTCGGTCAGAGCTCCGGATTGTGCTTTAAAAAAGTCGCCCCTTATTTTATAACAGCAGCAGGGAGGGAGGGAGGGAGGGAGGGAGGCTGGGAGTAACCCACCGAATGCCTCATGCCCGTTCAGGATCCGACATCATGATGCAGCTGGACGACGTGGTCAGCAGCACGGTGACGGGGCCCCGCGTGGAGGAGGCCATGCGCCGCTCCGTGCGCTGGCTGGACCGCTGCATGGCGGCCAACCAGAACCCAGAGAAGCAGAACCTGTTCGCCATCATCCAGGGAGGCCTGAGTCTGGAGCTGCGCAAGGCCTGCCTCGACGGTACACAGAAACCCAACACTTCCACTGTTTTTCCTTTCTGTTATGGTGAGGGCACAGAGTAAGTCTGTGTCCAAATGCTGGAGAAATATTTAAGTGGCCGGTAGATTTGCTTCACTCACCAGACAAAGAAACTAGACTGGAAAAAAGTAAAAGAAAAGAAAAAAAGAAAAAGAAAAGACCAGAAAAAAACATGGTGATCCATTGAGTGGCTGGTGAAATGTGAACATCCGCTAAGCCAATCGGCAGATAGACAAAAAAAAAGTACAATTTTGCACCCGGATTTACTTTCCACGGCTTTGCGAAAACACTGGTACCTATTTTCCACTGGTTATGGCCCTTCAGTAATTTCTCTCGGGGATAAATAAAGCTTCTTGAATCTCATGTCCTCGCCGACTCGTAGAAATGACCAAGCGGGACGTCCCGGGCTTCGCCATCGGCGGGCTGAGCGGAGGAGAGGAGAAGGACGACTTCTGGAAAATGGTGTCGCTAAGCACCGACCACCTGCCGCGACACAAGCCTCGCTACCTCATGGGCGTCGGGTAATTCGCTTTTTTTTTTTGCGGGGTGTTCCTGTTTTCTTGCTCATCTACCTTATCTGCTGTCACACACTTGCCACTACATTTTAAATAATGCTTCACCCGTAAACCGCTTATACCACAATGATTAGATATGAGTTACTTTTATCTATTATTATTATTAGTATTCAACTTTCTCTCTACTTGTTTGCACTGTGGAGGGAGTCTGTAATTCAAGCATTACATTGTCACTGTGACTTCTGCTTGTTGTTCTATGAATGTGCACATGGAAATGCACTTGTAGCTGGTCATGCGTGTAACATGACAAACAACAACAACGACAACATGTCTCTGTGTTCCTGCCGTGTAGTTACGCTGTGGATTTGGTCGTCTGCGTGGCTCTGGGGTGTGACATGTTCGACTGCGTCTTCCCCACCCGTACTGCGGTAAGCATTCACACGCCCCAGATTGTGCTGTGATCGTAAAACTGTTATTTTATAGTATTTGAATAACTAATGCAACCATCCAGTCCATTAGTTTGAACTAACGTTATGTTACCCCCCAGAGGTTCGGGTCTGCGCTGGTGCCATGGGGGTCTCTCCAGGTCAAACACAAGCAGTTTGCAAAGGACTTCAAACCGATTGACCCCGATTGCACGTGTCCCACCTGCAAAAGGTAAACAGAGGTTAAGCAATAGGTTTTAGGGAGATTATGGGCTTAGTCTTTATTGATAAAAAACCTTTCTTCGGGTTTGTCCTCTGTGCCATTACTGCTTTTCTCCATGCCTTCATAATATCAACATTGTCCGTTTTTTCAAAACCAATGGGAGAAACTGTGTTGAACAAAAGGAAATGACTCTTAGGGCTGTAATTACAGATAATCAAATGTCTCATGTTTAATAGCCAATGTGGGTGAGCAGGGAGCACAGAGAGCACCAGTCACACAAGCCAAATGCTGGTAAAATATTTAAGTGGCTGGTAGATTTGCTTCACTCACCAGACAAAGAAACTAGACCAGAAAAAGAAAAAAGTAAAAGAAAAGAAAAAGAAAAGACCAGAAAAAAACATGGTGATCTATTGAGTGGCTGGTGAAATGTGAACATCCACTAAGTCAATCGGCAGTTGGACAAAAAAAAGTACATTTTGCACCCTGATTTACTACACTGGTACCTATTTTCCACTGGTCATGTCCTCGCCGACTCGTAGAAATGATTGGATTTGTAATTACAGATAATCAAATGTCTCACGTTTAATAGCCAATGTGGGTTTCGATTGAATCCCTTTGTCATGCAAGATGTATCGGATGTATATATCTCAATGGTTGATTGACCTCTCAACTAAGTCCTTTGAATGAACACCAATAATTTACCTTTGTGATTGCTTATTTTTTGTGCTATGGGTGCCAGATGATATATTGTACCAGAAAATCATTTTGCTTGTGAATTCCCTTTTGTGTGATGCTTTAGACACAGCCGGGCGTACCTGCATGCCTTATTCAAGAACGACACGGCTGCTATGCATCACGTCACTATCCACAACATTTCCTACCAGGTTTGTAAGGGTATTGTTATTATCATATTATTATTGTTGGAATGTATATTGGACTATATATAATATTGCAATGAGCGAGCTTGACCTGCACCTCATGTTCAGCACATCAGGTAAAGCTTGCTCGTTAGAATATGGGCAAAGGGTCACAGTTCACAGTAACAGCAGCACCTTCTTTCAATGTGAAGTAATGTGAGTCCATGCAGAGCTAATCCTGCCCCCATGCACATTAAGTGGCAAAGAAAGAAAGAAAATGTTTGAACTTACATTATGTCGCTTTTTCACCACAGCTTCGATTTTGTTCAAACTTATATAACCCATTCACGCATTACGTCAACCAGGGGTTTAGTCTCGACATTCTCTCTGAATCATATTAATAACAATATACTGTATATATAAATAACATAATAATAAATCATTTCGAACAGAAATAAAGGCTGCTGTGAAAATCAATAAATAATGTATTGCATTATTTACTCTACTTGGACTATATTAGTCATAACAAATTGGAGTTCCCTCAGGCTTGAACTATAACATAACTATAAATAACCACTGAAATTCATGACCTTAAAAAGACATATTTTCAGTTGAATAAATTCAATTCAGTCAATTCTCGCTACAATCAATTGTTGCATGGTCATTTAAATTGGTGACTTTCAATTTAACAATTATTCCAAAAAGTGTACAAACAGAGTTTTATACAGAGGCAACAGAGGCATTACACTGAAGTGGACTTGTTCATGGATTTAAATTGATTTCCTTACATCTGTTCTTATACATACTGATGGGTAGTAATTGATTTTGTAAAGCTATGTTATCTCCTGAATTAATCATGCTGTGCTGTCCTTTTGTAGCTTACCTTGATGCGCTCTGTGAGGCAGAGTATTATCGACGGCCGGTTTCCTGATTTCGTGAAGACGTTCATGAAGAAAATGTTTCCTTCCAGTGACAAATACCCCGGCTGGGCCGTGGACGCCCTCCGCTCGGTCAACATTACGTTGGATCAACACTGAAAACCACTGTTTTAAATATTTCAATAGTTCAATATTTACCAAATGAATCGTGTCCTGTCATGTCTGTTTTTTTTTAATACATATATATAAATACCCTTTCTAATAAACTGTTTTCTATTCAGTTGTTGTTGGGTTTTTTTACATTTTGCGAAACCTTTGCTAAATCGGACATTATATTGTGATGGCGTTAAATGGGGAGAGGATTAACCATCTGCCTTTGATTATGTTCACATTTTTGTGTGGTTACCATGGCTACAAAGCTCCAAACCCTATCCCCGCCCCATCAATTTAACATTTTCTACGCCTAATATTAATGTTGCCTAATGTCACACATTTGTCAAAGACGTCAAGATTGTAACGTTATGAGTTTTGCATCATAACGTTTCCTCATCATGGTGGCTGGACTGTGATCTTGCGGCGTTGCCGCTAGAGGGCAAGGTGGACAAAAACGGCCACAAATCAAAGTGAACTGACCTTTGTGGAGAAGCCCCCCCCCCCCCCCCCCAGCAGAGACATGCAGATACACACACACTTAGTTGGGCCAACAAGTTGCAGGGATGGTCTTAGCTGTGTTGGAGCCCATGTGTCTCCACATAAACTTAGTTAACACACACCAGTCGCCACGTCACTATGATGTGGTTACACACACACACACACACACACACACACACACAAACCGGGGGGGGGGGGGGGGGGGGGGGGGGGGGTTGTTTGGTTTAATTAAAAAAATTGGCCCGCCTGACGACTCGGCCAAATCTCATTATTTGTTTTGAAAAGCTACATTTGTTCACGTGTAAAATTGAAACCAAGGGATTATAAGCCTCCTGCTTTTTCACACAATTTTGGAGAAAAAAAATTTAAATTAAAATTAAATTAAAATGTAATTCCCATGAATATGTTACGGTAAAGAAAAAAAATCAGCCCTGTTAATTGTTGTTCATCTTGGGGAGGGTGGGGGGGGACTCATGCAAAAATAAAGATGTGGCTGTATTCTTCTTCTTCTTCTTCTTCTTCTTCTTCTTCTTCTTCTTCTTCTTCTTCTTCTTCCAAAAAGCAAAAAAAAAAAAACAACAACACACGCCATAACCAAGACAACACAATAAAAGACCTTATAAGAATGTGCGTTCACACACACACACAGTCACACACACACACACACACACACACACCGATTGGCTCCCCAGCTCCCGGGGTCCGTGCGGCTCAGAGAGCAGAGGATGAGGATGCTGAGGATGCTGAGGCAGACAACCAGTTGCACGCCAGCTGTCACGCCAAAAGTCCTCCCCACGCATCGCGGCGGAGCATCCTGGACCCGCCGCCGAGGACCAAGTAGTAGTAGTAGGGCTACATCGGACCGGAACCAACCAACCAAAAAGCAAAAAAAAAGAAGCATTCATTCGGGGATGGCCATGAATTGTAGTGGGCCCAGTAATCAGCCACGATCTCAATAGAGGCGGAAGAGTTCTTTTTTTTTTTCTTTTTTTTTGGGGGGGGGGGGGGGGTGAGGGGGGGGGTGGTTGTTGTTGGAGGAATTGCTTTAGTCTCGAGGTGCGGTTTGTCTTCCCTTCACAGGGGCTTTTTTTTTTTCCTCCATCCTCTCTCATCTCCCTCCTTCTCTCCTTCTCTCCCTCCTCTCTCCATCTCCATCTCTCTCTCTCTCTCTCTCTCTCTCTCTCTCTCTCTCTCTCTCTCTCTCTCTGTCTTTCAACGCCGAGAGGAAAGGGACAATGGTTGAGCTCGAGAAGGAGGTGCTCCCGCTGCCGCCTCGGTACCGGTTCCGAGACCTGTTGCTTGGAGACTGGCAGTCTGACGATAGGTAAGGGCTGCAAAAACTTGCTCATACAAAAAAAAACAAAAAAAAAAACACGCGCAATCTTTGCACACTTTGCACACTTTGTTGCACGCTGCGCATACTTTCTCCCTTTCCGAGATCGGCGTCATTTGCCGCCTCATCCTCATCCTTCAGGCACCCCACTTGCAGGCACACATAATGTGTTATAGTATGCGTTATAGGCGTATTATAATAGGGAAGGAGATGCGACGTGTGTGTGTGTGTGTGTGTGTGTGTGTGTGTGTGTGTGTGTGTGTGTGTGTGTGTGTGTGTGTGTGTGTGTGTGTGTGTGTGTGTGTGTGTGTGTGTGTGTGTGTGTGTGGCGCAGCCTCACACCCTGCTGCAACAGGTAGCGGGGCTCGCGCGCGTCTTTCAGCCAGCGCGTGCGGATGCGGCCGTACCATTATTGTGAGATAAAGGGCATTTTACATTGTAAACTGTGCTGTGCGCCGCCGAGGCAAATGATTGACTTTTTTTAATTCCTCCTCCTCAAAATAAATAAAGTAAATGTAGGATAGCCTATAGGATATATATAGCCGTTTTTAATGCATGGAAGATATCTATATAGCCTATATATGGGACTTACATGGTGGTGGTGGTGGTGGGGCAGAACTTGGAGGTTGGACAACTGTGTGATTGGGCTTCATGTACACAACGAAGAGGAAAATACAATAGGCCTACATATACCATATCAGAGGTCGACCTATAGGTAGGCCTATTCATTTTGGTTACCCATGACACAAACACAAACAAACAAAAAATCAGTCAGTTATGAAAGGTCAAAACCTGTGCGGACCAAATGGCTAAACAATTGCTCGGCCAGTAGGCCTACCTTAGCCACCTGGAATTGGACAGGCAAATGGGCTGCGCCAAATCCACCATCAGTTGAGCTAACATCATTTTTTCCTTGACAGTGTGTGATGCGTTATTACTGCATGGCCTAAAGCCCAATGAGTTTGCATATCCGACTATTTGATCGTGGCGTCTAATGGAAAGCCGTATTCCCCATTTCACGGCCGGTCTACCTTGTTGCTAAGTGAGAAATGAGGCCCAACGTATTTGCTGGTGGTGTTGAGTGGGTGTTTTCGAATCAGATAATTGGGATAAACATCGCCATTAAAAACCCTTTGGTGTATATATACTGTATATATACGTGAGGTTGCCATTTAGGGGTGAGCAACTACGTGGCATGCTATCTATACCTGTAGGGTGCCATTTTGTCAATGATGTTTATTGGATTATTGAAACATTACACCAGGCTAACATCGAGACCACCGCAGTGATCAAACCCATTAGCTTTCTCCGACCGTTTGGGCTGCAGGGACCCCCATCCTCTCCAGTGAAGGCTGTAGCCCTCAGCCCTGTGTGCTCCACTCACCAGTGGCCCAACCCACCCACCCCTTGTTGTCGCTAGGACAAATATTACCAAGCCAGAGTGCAGTGTGACCTCCGCAGCCTTGTCATTACCTTGAGCTTTGACTGAAGAAAAAGCCACCGCTTTTTTGTTTATTCTGTATTTCACATTAACAAAAGAGGGTTCCCCGGGGAACATTATGTAATTTGTTCTTCTGGAGGAAGAGTGACAGGAAAATGTAACAAACAAAAACATTTGCATCAATCATTTTTGGGGGGATTTAATCCCTGTAATCCATGTAATCCAATCCATAATGTAACGAGACATTGGGTGAGGCATTGATTATGTAAACCTTAATGCAGGATCTATTTTGAGTTTGGAGATGAGGAGAACCTCAGCGAGGGGTGGGCTGGTGGTTTGAGTATAGCGTCAACAGATGTTGCGTTGCGCTCCGCTAACTGCTGCTGCTGCTGTAGGGACAGCGGCATGTTAGCAAATGAGCGGTTTGGGGATACCATGTCGTCTATTGCTCCAGTATGAACATCTCAAATGAGCCCTGAGATCTATTTGTGTGATAGTTTATTTGTGTCGCCGTCTGCTTCCTTTTAGAGTTGAGCTCTAATGCTCAATGAGTATAGAGTTTGCACAAATTCAAATACATTAGGACCCCGATTATTCCACAATGCTAAAAAAAAAAACAGTGAGACTCACCTTTACGATCCAAGCTGCTTGGCTTCGTGTGCAGACATTTCAGACCTTGTCTTGGTGGTTGGAAAGCATGTGACCTGCTTGTTTGCTGATAAAAGTCAAGATGTGGATCTCAGATTCACAAAGGGAGCCTTAACTGCTCTTAAAATATAAAAGTAAACGGACCGGTGAGGGAAACAGAGAGAAGCACAGATTAATAGTGACACTTGGCTTAATTCCAAGGCTGAATCACTGAAAGTATGTCCGAGGCGTCACCGACATGGAGCACAGGTCCGTTAATCAAACAGAATCTCCTTAATAATGTCGCTCACCCCCTGTAGACGCACACAATTTCCTTAGACACAGAAAAACAGGTAGATATGCACGCTCAAGCTTTTCTTTTCTTTTTTTCTCATGTGCTTTTGCAGATAAAAGCTTAATGGACACAATTCAGAGAGCCACTAATCACTAATCCGCAACTACTCAGGAATATATAAGACTGATTTGTGTATGTTTGAGCTTTAGGATTGCAAATCCATGCTAACGAGGTGTTTGTTCAGTCTCTTCTTGAAGGCATGAACTCGAATTGATGGGATACAACAGCAAGGGGAAGGCTGTTCTATGTTACAGCAGAGTGGATAAAGCTCCTGTCAATGCTTTTGGTGTTAGCCATGAGGAGTGACAAGGCATGCGGGTAGCAGTGCTTTCAAGTCTGCTGGACAGTTGAGAATGTGCATCTTAAAAAAGCCCAGTTGTTGCAGTAACTGGTCTGCGATGGCTCTACTTGGCATAATCCTTTAGGGTATAGTCCTCATCCACACCAATGATCTTTAGTGCCTTTTTCTGGATGATATCTAGCTGCAGATGATATCTTTGTAGACGTTAGCTCTGCCTCTCAGACCAAGCTTGTTGGCCCACCTCTGCGATGCTCCGAGACGTTGTCCAGCACATTTGCAGATGTGAGAAAGGTGGCTAGTCCACAGGACTTTTCTGTCAGTGCATAGTCCTAGAATTTCCATCCACTCACTGAGCTTGATTTTAGTGCTCCCAAAGAAGAGATCAGGACAAGATGGATTCCTCTTTCTGGACAGGATCATTGCCTTACACTTGCTGGGCTCAAAGGTGATCTTCCATGCCTAGTGGATGAGGTGTCATCTCCCCACCCCCCACAACACACACACGCACACTCACTATGAACAGCGCTTTGAGTGTCTTGAAAAGCGCAATATAAATGCAATGAATTATTATTATTATTATTATTACCTTCCAATTAAGATTACACTTTCTATTGCACTGGCTGGATAGTACTGCTCTTTGTTAAGAGACACGAAGGCCTCTATTCATCTGTGCTCTTTTCATCCTGCACTTCTGCGCATCCCTGTCTCTTTTACCAATCCTGCGTGTTGGCATCTTCACCCCTCCGTCTTTGTTCTGATTCGAGTGACTGCAGCACCATCCTTTTCCCTTTTTCCTGCCTGTATTTCTCTGTCCCACCTGCTTTTAAGAGCTATCCTCTCACCCACTGAAATGTTTTGTACCAAAGCTCTCAGGTGTGATTTTTCAAAGGTCTTTTTGAAAAATTAAGGTGTGAATTGATTTGTCATTTATTTTACACCGCTATTACAAGTCTCCCGTCCATGACTGCACAGGGGAAAAAATAAGACTTGCATGCAGAGTGTTCCCGTTTTTTGTTCTCCACACCACTGCTCTCCCTATCTCTGCCAGTTGTGTTTATGGATTTAGACCGATGACTATTGTAACGCAATTAAGCGGATTCACTGAGATGTGGCACATCCGTGACACGTTATCTACAGGTAAAGTATCTGCCATGAAAAGAGAGAGAGAGAGAGCAGTAGGGAGAGCATAACTGCCACTGCTTGCCCTCTTTCGGCATCCTTCAACTTTATATTCTCTGTTGGTATGTCATCGCTTTTCGTTTTCCCTGTTAAAGAAATGCCAAGAGATGACCCAGAAGTGAAATAGCAGGTCTTGTGTGGGTTAATAGCTTGCCGTTCCAGGAGCAGTGTCGTTTTTGTGTCAGGATATTTATTTATTTTTTTCTGAAATGAAAGTCCATATAAAGATAAAACATTGGAGGCAGATTTGTTTGGGCTGGGCGAGTATCTTACGTGACCACCGAGAATTATGACCGCCACAGAACAGCAGTCCATTTTTGTTTCCCACAGTCTGTGTTGTATTTACATCATTACTCATACAAAAACAATGCTTGCGTTATCTCTCTCTGTCTCTCTCTGTCTCTCTCTCTGTCTCTCTCTCTGTCTCTCTCTCTCTCTCTCTCTCTCGCTCTCTCTCTCGCTCTCTCTCTCCCTTCCTATAGCTGGCTTTGTTCATTCCAACAGAAATCATTTTTTATCCTGAATTCCTCCTGTCATCTAATATTTGAGAATTCACAGATAGAGGGTGATTTATTAAACCCACTCATTCAAGCCCCATCCATTAAAAAAATCAGTTTACAATAACATACTTGACTCCTGCCCCTAGGGTTGATGTATTTGTCTCAAGTGATGTATGTAGCACAGAGTGGAGTAGACCGGTTTTTCTACCCCCGCTACACGTAATTTCGACTAAAAAGCTAAATTTGGCAATCGTTGTAAATTCAGAGCCACAATAGAAACTGTAATACAATGGCGCCACCTAAACAGCGAAAGCTCAAGAAAACTTCTGAAATGGACGCTGATAGGAAAGCATCTTCAACTAAGCTAACCTAGCCTGATTTAGCTAGCTGGACAAAGAGACTCGTTAGCCTGAAAGCATCCTTGTTATCGATCCAAACTTCCCTGACCCTCAACACATCCCAAATCATGCCGATGTTGACCATGAGTCACAGATTGCAGTTCGGGAACACAACTGCACAGAACTACGTACTGAAAACTGGTACGCGCCAAGCTCTGTGATGTGGAGTGTCTCTCAAGGCGCCAGAACAAGCAGCGGCAGTCCTTTGATGGAGAGAGGAAGACGTTAAGAGACGCAGAAAGAAAAAGACAAGGGCTTCTTTTACCAGCACATTTGATCCTGACCCACGCCTCAGAGTGGAAAATGCTCAACTTAGAGCTGGAAGTAGAATTGTTTAGTGACCGGGCTTTGGCAGCCAACACATCCACAGGTTAATCGGCTGCGTAACCTACGATGGGGGACAGCTTACTCCCCATCTCCCTGTCTGTTATTTGGGACAATAGTCAAGGGATGAGGAATTAAGAGATTCCTCAACTCTGTCCCTGTTGCATTTATTGCCTTCATTTTTTCATCTGTATTGTGATTTATTATTTTGTATTATCCATTTTTTCTTTTTTTTTAATCTTCCATGCAAGTTTATGTTAATGTCATTTGTTTCTGACAGATTAATCCTTTTATAGAGGGGTAGGGTGAGGATGGGGGATGTTCTCATTGTATTTCCTTTTTGTACTGTCTTCCTTTTGTGAAAGAAAAATTCATAAATAAAAAGTGATGTATGTGAAATGAAACAGCTTTTCTGAAACATGGGGGCTCACATATAGGAGCTGTAGTGTGACTGGCGGATTACCATATCTCGACGTGTTCGCCGTGGTTCTCCGCCTGTGCATCACCCCTCCATCCGTCTCCGTCCGTACACAAGCCCTCCCCCCCTGTGCGCACGCCTGCTCTTTGTGGCTCTCCTTGAATACAGCTGGCAGGGCCTTAATCTAGTCAGGTCAAAGTGGAACATGAACTATCAATGAAGTCAATATGCATGCCACCTTTCCCATGCTGCTAATTACTAAGAAGGACCAACAGCTGGGACCCAAGCTAATCTCGTGGAGAGCTTTTCATTATCGTTCCCAACTTGAGTCGTAGTATGTTGGTTGTAAGGAGATAATTTCCTTAGGAAATCTGATGCATATTTTTATTGGTTGAATGCATAATATTGCACTTATTATGGAAATTGGTTGTAACAGACTGTTAATATGGAGAGATGAAAGTTAATGATGCAAATGTAGAGCATGTGAGAGAGAGAGGGAGAAAGGTTGTAAGGTGTCTTCCTTAGATTCAGGGCTGTGGCATAAAAAAAACAGCATCCAATGGGAATCAATAGTCTGGCTTTAGTATTAGTGCAGGTAGCAACAACAACAAATAGATTGGCTGGATCATGGTGAGGCAACAAGACTGTCAGAGGTAACTAATGATGACCCCCCCCCAAAAAATAATTTACAGTTAACAAATCAAAAATCACTAAAAGCGACCTCATTATTATGGTTATTATTATGATTGTTATAATTGACTGAGAGGAGGAGTGCTGGCTGCTAGAAAATAACATCCAAGACACGGTCTGATAGCGTCGAAACAAAAGAGAGTGGAGCAAGGATTAACTGTTCACACAGTCTTGAGGAAGATCCCCGACTGAAACACACTTTTGTATATTGCGCTACCTATTGAACAAAGTGCGTCCTCATGCACAGCTGTACCCCTCTGTGAGCAGCAGGCTGTGTACATAGTGCAGGATGATATCAGCCCAGAGGGCAGATTGAGACGCTTCACCTGGGCCTCATCAACAGTCCCTTTTTTATTAAACTCTCATTATTGCATTTGTTCTTTGTGCGTGCAGCCAGTAGCTCTTGGTCTCAATCAATAACCAAGAGCAATCAAAAATGTGTTCTTTCCTCATCCTTGATGCCACTGATTAAGAGATTATTTAACTGGCTGTACGTGCCCACAAAGTATAGGCGAACACAAAGTTAATTCCCCCCCAGGAAATAGGGAGACTTCCAGTTGGCCTCAGGTGGAGGATATTTTTGGTCCCCCTCCAGGATAATTCATACAAAACTCACCTCCTACCACTCTACCCCTTTGAGTACCTATAATGAAGCTTTTGGCTTTAATTAGCCAGAGAACGAAAGCAAAACCTCTGCAAAGCACCAGCTCTGGAAACATACTGGAGCCCATTGCCAACATCTGACTAGTTACAGTAAGTCTTAGTCTTAGCTTTCCTGTGGGGGTCAGCCAGCTGTAGATGCTACTGATACTGTCTCCGTTTACAATACAAGATGTGGGATAGAGAGGGACTGTGCTACACTATATATATATATATATATATATATATATATATATATATATATATATATATATATATATATATATATATATATATATATATATCGGAAACAAAACAAGCATAGTTGTTGAAGTCAAGTTGGCAATTTATCTTATCTCTTAAGCAACTGGAGGAATAGTATTCAGCTTCAGGGCTGAAGAAATCCCCCTCCGTCGTACCATCTCATATGATCATGTATTATTTTCTGCACTGTCCAAATCATTCCCCAAGTGGTAATTTGAGGAAACATAAAATGGATTTAGATGTTAATTTGAATATCTGTGCATCTGAGGTTAATAGCTAGACTATATGAGGAAGGCGAGATAGAATGTAACTTTACTGGGATTTAATGAAATTGCATGAAATTTATGAGATGTGTGATGTACTCAACAATTTTATGAAATTTTTTTGTCTTCCATGGCTGGGATATGAGGGGTGAAAATGGTGCAGTAGCAGGCACTTCTATGTCATCGTAGTGTGTAAGTGCTTTTGCCGGGCACTCAAGCCTTTTATGTGTTTTCCATTGATGTAAGAGCTAACAGCTATAGGTAAACAGATCTTCTACTGACCGAGGCAGAGATTGATCAATTGTGCAGGGAATTAAGGAACATGTCGCTGGCTCTGTTTGGGAGGGGCATCTAGTTCCTTGGATGAGGCATGGCAGGGTTTAATTTGTGAACAGCCAGAGCAGGGGCCAGGAAATGGCTCTGAATAAAACACTTTTTGTTCACTGTAAACAATGAGACCGTGGGATCTGTTTATCGGCGGCCCATGGCATGCCGCTTTATTTCACTTAAGCTATACAGATTTCCTCACTCCAAAATAAACATACAGCATGTATAAATATAATGCTGGCATCACTGGCGGTCCATGCCGCTCTGGGTCTGGTCCACTCCTTCTGTTCCTGGCTCCCGACTCATTGCTTTTCCAACCCAGGGCATGGGATGAGCGTCAAACCATTACACATCATTCACCTAACGATAGTCTACACAGAACCGGATGGACCCATCCTTCGTAGTCACTAGATCGACTACACCAGGCACTGCTAGACTCTTCTATTATTCCCTTTTCTAGCATATCCAGCATATCCATTTTGTGTTTGGTTAATCTATAGGGTCGTGTGCACACTGTCACGCCCGGGCATGTGTCAATATGGTACTGTATAAGTTTAGTGCGCCCGGGCAGTAGGTAGAACATGTCAGCAAACCGCTGTTGCAGCGAGGCATGTCCACTCTCTGTGCTGACAAGAGATGGTTATCACAAGAGAGCGTGGGTGATTGTATCGATTTTGGTACCTCAGGCCCCAACTCATCCCTCTCGATCACCATAGTCACTAAAGGGACCGCCGCTCTCCATATATTTTTTAGAAGGTGTAGTTGAAATATTGGCTCAATCTCATAATCAACATCGCCCACTTGCCGTGTGACCATAAAGGGTCCTTGCCACTTGGCGAGCAATTTAGAGCTAGACGTTGGGAGTAATGCAAGTACTTTATCTCCCTGTGTGAATTTTCCTAGTTTAATCTCCATAGTGTACAGGCGTTGCTGACATTACTGAGCCTCAAGCAAATCCTCCGGTGGTAACCCTCTCCAATGTGTGTAACTTTGCTCGCAGGTCCAAGACGTGTTGTACTTCATTTTTATTTGGGCATGGACCCTCTTCCCAGCTTTCCTTAACCAGGTCCAACACACTGCGTGGTGTTCGGCCAAACAGCAGCTTAAAGGGAGAAAATCCCATGGAGACCTGGGGGACCTCCCACACTGCAAACACTAGAGGGTCTAACCATTGAACCCAGCTATGACTATCCTCTCCTTTTTTTTGGCTGGCTGGTTAACCAGTTGGCATTCTGGGCAGGAGGCGCACTACTGTAGCCTTGTGATACCATCCCGATCACACAAGTTCACATTCTGTTTCTCGGTCTGGCCAGGTTTCACCTGAATGGCGTTGAACGACCTCGCATCACCGCCGAGCACAGCGCACACTCCACATGCCCCTGTTCAGGCACCACTGTAAAGGATGAGGCTGTGGGATCCGTTAATCAGCAGCCTGTGGCACGCTGCTTTATTTCACTTGAGTTATTTTCCCTTGCTCCAAAATAAACATACACCACGTATGATTATAACGCCGGTCCATGCCGCTGGGTCGGGACCACTCCGTCTGTTCCCGACTCTGTTGCTTTTCCAATCCATGGTCCAGTGACTGCCGAGTCGTTATAGAGAAGTAATTAGTCATTAGTAATTGGACAGCACCTGTCACCAACTCACCTGTCAACTCACCTGTCTTCAAGCCACGTCCCTTGATCTTTCTCCCCAGATAGTGCTAAACCACACGCCCTCTCCACATTCGCTTACTTACTGTCAGTGCTGCAGCTCTAGCGAAGGGGAAAGAAAGACCTTGATTTAGTTTTAAGTACGGAGGGATTGAGCGAACAGAGACAGGGTGACACATGAGTAATTTAGTGGATCATCTTTCATGTGGATTTTCATGTGGTAAAGAGCATGACATAGGTAATCCCATGTTTAGTTTATATATAGCTGTCTATATATATCAACCTGTCAAGGCTTTGAGACTGCAAATTGTGAATTTTTTTTATGCATTTGTTTTTAGGTATTTAGTTGGGTTTTTTTCAGTTGGAAATGTAGAATGTAGAACTTTTTTTTTTCCGGTTCCCTCTGGCTGATATGAACATACGTCTGTTGTATGGCGACTGTGGAACTGGGTCAGGGCCGAGCTGTTTCTTTTTCCACTGGTCGGATGAAGCAAAGCACACCTTGCCACTCTTAAGCTGCTGCAGCTGTGGCGGTGAGCAGTGTCTTTGCTTCCTGTCGCTCCATTAAATCTGCTAGTCCTCATTTGTTGTGTGCCTGGTTGTGTGTGTGTGTGTGTGCGCCATTGTTGCATGTCTTTCTATTATCACACACTGCCATTCATCTGGTTGAACGCCACATACCCAGAAGAAATCTAGCCTTTCATACAAGCAACAATATGACAAAACCCATACAATGCTTTGTATTTGTTTTTGTTTTTTTTACATCTGTGCATTTTGTGTTACTTGGCAACTAAATATTGTCTTTTGAAATAAAGCAAAACAGTGAACTATAGCAACAATGAAAAAAATGAAATTAAATATAGCAATGGGCTTGTGCAGTGTATGTGGAGTGTGTGTTGTTGATGGCGGGTTTACAGCCTCACCTGGCCTGAGTCAGACTGATTAGACTTAGGGCTGGGTGGGACTGCACACCGGTGGTTCATGAGCAATCATGGCACCCAGGATAAACCAGCTATCGCCACACACACTCGAAGGAGAGCCACTGTCATGGCAGCATGTACCATCTGCTCGGCGTATTACATCTTTAATAAATGCATATTCTACGCAACCTCAACCTGTGTCCTGTGTTGGAGGGCCCCAGCAAAAGCCACTGATGTGGCGTGCGGCAGAGTCTACTGCTACAGGGCTTTTATCCACAGTTTGGCATTAGCTATTATTGAAAGAGCTTTCACAACTCTTGGATCCAGCAAGATATGATTTCTCTGAAAGTCATTTGTTTTGTCATGATTAGGTTATTATTTAATTGCGGATGCTCTCATAACTCAATCCTATTGAGAAAAGGTATGCCTGTTACCTTGCAGCTAAATTACCTTCTAGGAGCCGCACACCAAGGTCCATGAAATGGAAGAAAGAGATTGTATATGTGTATATGTAGTTATTCACCGGTTGAATGACATACAACCCTTGAAGATAAGACTTTACTTGTAAGACTGTACTTTGTAAGACTTTGTACAGACTATTCTGCGTTGTATATGGGACACGTCATTCATTTCAATTTTGTGTCCCCGTACTTTTGTGTCAAAGTTGAACTGAATAAAAGGATGTCATTTTTTCCCCCCTCTGTTACATTGGTTGTCCAGTACTGTGCCATTATGGAGTCAATGTAAGGCTGGGCAATAACTCGTTATTATCGTTTATCGTCTTTCAATGGCATTGTATCATCATAAAATGAAGATATCGAGTTATCGTGATACCCAGTTTTATTGTATAAATTATTAACAATGAAAAGATATGCCCTTAAAATGATCAAATATGAGGATTGCGAGATAGGAAAACTAGTTTTAGTCTGATACCATACTTTAAATTTCCATACACAATGTACTTTCCCTCAGTTAGACTGTTAAGAATGGTATTTTGAATTCATAAGCATATTGTGATATTTATGGATATTGTGTAGAATTGCCCATAATTATCGTGATAATGCATTTTTTTCTATATCGCCCAGCCCTAAGTCAATGCATTGATAGAAGCAGACAGCAGATGAACAAAAAACAAAAAAAATGAATGACCCTCCATCTCTTCTGTCGTCTTTATCTGTGTCCTTTTTCTTCCTACTGCTTTTTACAGCTATTTGTTGTCGTTCTTTCCATCTGTTTGACTGTCTTGCAGCACTTACAATGCAAATAGAAATGGTAATGCAAACGCTTCGAGGCAATATATCTTG
Source organism: Merluccius polli (assembly GCA_030340625.1). NCBI lineage: Eukaryota > Metazoa > Chordata > Actinopteri > Gadiformes > Merlucciidae > Merluccius > Merluccius polli. Next base: position 15,505 of record JAOPHQ010003182.1, on the reverse strand, counting down.
TTGTAGCTCAGTAAATACTGTGTCATCCCCTTTTTCTATCTCGCTACCCTTTATTCAGCCACCATCTTGTTGATTAATTAAACCCCCTGGGATCGTGCGTTTTGAATTTATGATATGAAATACGCATTTTTGTATTACTTGATCTGCTGTCTGAACCTGGAACAGATTAAGTTGTTTGTGGGCTGCCTTCATTAACAGGGGGATCTCTGTTGTTGTAGCACATGCATACATAATATTACATAATATTTATGTAACTTTAATACCCTTTCCACTTGCTTAATCGTTCAAAGGTGTCGTTGTTTATCTATTTGCACTTGTTGCTTGCTCTGAAAAAGCCTCAAGGGGTGAGCATTCATATTTGGCTGACAAGCAGCATCGCTGTACGCCTGTGTGTCTTTTTTGTTGATGAGTTTATGAGTTTTTAATGGGGTTTTTTTTCTCTCCCTTTCAACCTCTCATCAGATGACACATTGTGTGTCTCGATCAATCCCGCAGCTCGACTCTTTATTGCGCTATGGTTCCACTTTTATTCCTCATCCTCTGGTGTTGCACTCAAGTGGAGAAGCGCTCGCTTGGAGATGAGCCTTGGGGAGCGAAATGACCTCCGCCAATACTTTGTCACGGCCAACTCTGATGGGGGAGTGGGAGGGGAGAGGAGGAGACGGGGGCTGACAAAAATTACAAAAATACCATGCCTGAAGGATTAGGTCGTAAAAAAATAAATACAAAAACTGAATTTATTCCTATTACGGTATGGTCAACCATTAAAGCTTTTATGACTTCAGATTGAGTGGGTTTTTTTCCCCAAGCTGACAACCACATGCCCATGTTCCATTACATAGTGTGACTTTGTTTCCATGGACAATATCACGTCAGTGATCTGATTACAGTGAGGATGATACAGTATCTGGTTACAGCTGGGGACAAGCGACCTTAATGTGTACGTCTCTAATACACTATGTTCATGAAACGGCGTAGTGTGTGTGTGTGTGTGTGTGCGTGTGCATGTGCGTGTGTGTATGTGTGTTTTAATCCTGCATTCTCTTTAAAGAGGGGAGACAGATTGTAGTTGGCAGAATTGTGTGTGTGTGTGTATGTGTGTAAGAGACTATGGATGTGGATTTAGTGACTCCCTGCCTTTCACTTCAGTCAGCTCTCCAGCCCCCCTGTGGCTATGGCCAAGTATAAGTAGGTAGCTGTGCAGTTAATTGCATTATTTGCATTGAAAGGAATGGATCATTAAGAAAGCCACCATTAATATGTCATGTTATGTTATCAACAAATGTTTGAAAAGCCTTGTCTTATAATGAACGCCCCTGGCTTACATTATGCTTATTCACTCCTTATCTATCTTATTCCATCTTGTGCACCTGATACCTGACTACTAACCCTGCAGGACTCCCCCACTCCTTTTCACACTAACCCAATAAAACCGGTGGTGGTTCACAGGGTTTAACTGTCGGCCTGGTCTTATCTGGTAATCTACCCAGGTCAGATGACTATTTACGGTGAAGCCCAGACTGACAAGATGGCTGAATGGAAAAACTGGGTACAGCAAGAGATGCAGCCTCGTGCCACAATAGCGCACATCCTTGTATGCAATTGTTACACGAAACTGCGACACAAAATAAAGACGGTAACAAAACACAGTGATGCAACACAAATAAGAAGATCTCTGAATCGGCAATTTCCATCATGAATGACCACCAGTGTCTAAATTTGGTCGCCAACCAGCAATTACCTGCCGTGAATTGTGGGTGGAAGCTGCCTTCCTTCTGTTTCTCACGGACCGAGTGGTGTAAGGAAGAAGTCACTCTCCCTGGCTGGCACACTGTCATCTCATCAGACAGGGGAACTCCACAACTATGTGTGTGTGTGTGTGTGTGTGTGTGTGTGTGTGTGTATTTCCCAAAGTCACTCAGCCAGTGGGGATCACAAAAGGCAGCCAGGCCCCACCAGGCGCTGAGGGATATGATGGCTGATCACACTTAGCAAGTGTGTGTTTGCACTCATCTGCACACACCAGAGAGAGCGAGCAGAGAGAGAAAGAAAGAGAGAGAGACACACACACACACACAGTGTAGTCCTGTTGCCATAGCAACGAAGGGATGATGATTTTATTTTATTTTTTCTCTCTTATTAGTTTAATTCATGAACATTGCTGAAAATGTGTTGGTTCATTATTGCCATTGTAAATTAAAATGAAATTTTCGAAATATCCTCCTCCCCCCCCCCCCCCCCCTCTCCATCCCCTCCTCAGTCCATGTTGAGACTGGACAAATGGGGTGTGTTTGGTTCATCTCCCTTTCATCTGTCTATAAGTTGGAAGGACCACTGGCTATCTGGGCATACTGTTAAGAGACATGTCCTGAGCCCCCCCACTGTGCCATACAGCACTCACTGTGTGGATGGGATGAAAGACAGAGTCTCAGAGCAATCTTCAACCTCAATCTGCTCCCAAAGCATTCGGTCTGTGTGCAATTGTCCATGTGTGTGTGTGTGTGTGTGTGTGTGTGTGTGTGTGCGTCTATGGGTGTATGAGTGGCTGTGTGGGTGGGTGGGTGGGTGTGTGTGTATCGGTTTGTGTGGGTGTATGGGTGTATGGAGCACTATGGGTGAATGAGTGACTGTGTGGGTGAATGAGTAAGTGTCATCGGCGTTAATAGACTCGGGCTTCCTTGGGCTCAAAATCCTTTTTATCCAGCCCCGATGGCATGGTCATTACGTCAGTAGCGCCCCGGCTTTAACTGGCACTGTATCTTCCCCTGACTTAGCCGAAACGGGTTGCAAGCACGCCATGAACGTTTTTTTACCGCGGGTTATTGCACCTTAGTAAGGCTATACGTAGGCTATAGCCAACTTACAGTCTGCGGTTAATACAGCGACACACAATGACCATATAAGGCTTTTTTTTTTAAACTAAAACAAAAAAATAGAAATTAAGTTGTGGAGAGGAGAGGTAAATCAGTGTAATGGTTAAAGTTAAGGCCAAACACAGTGTACACATTGTTCTTAGGAAAATCCATTATATAAGCCCATAATGCAACATGGCCGATCAATCGATAGCTAGAAATGCTCTGGCAGGCTATAATACCAAGAACATTAAAGTTACATACAGAGCCATAAATAAAAATGTAAGACACTGACTATAGGCCTAATCCTGCGTGTGTGTGTGTGTGTGTGTGTGTGTGTGTGTGTTAGTGGCTCATCAACTAGGCTGAAAACTTGTAGTACAATTGTTCAGTAATTGTAATCCTATCTCCAATCTCAAATCTCAAAATGTTTTAAAATGTCATTTTTTTTAGGCAACAACATTATTAATATTATTTTTTCTCTGGTACTTACTTACTTGGGCTCAGCCCCCAAAGGTTTCATGTGCCAAAAACGCCCCTGGTGGGTGCATGGGCGTATGAGGGAGTGTGTGTGTGTGTGTGTGTGTGTGTATGTGTGTGTGGGTGGGGGGGGGGGGGGGGGGGGGGGGGGGGGTGTTTGGGCTTCCTAACAGACATATTGAAAACAACACACTTTGTCTGCATGAGTGTTGAAGCGTGATGCCGGGCGATCAAGCGGCATCTATCACAAATCCTCTACTTTAGCAGCGAGAAGCTTCTGCGGAGCCGGTGCACACACACATGGCTGAATGATCCCAATGATGGGGGGGGGGGGGGGCAGGATAGTCCAGTGGCTAGGGTGTTTAACTCCCAGTCGAAGGGTACTGGGTTATGTCGCAAGTCTAACCTGTCGGCATCCTTGAGCAAGCATAACCCCTATACCATAGCTGTAGGTAAGATTTAAGAGCGATCATTTGAGTGTAATTTGTTTAAAATGCCATACGGCCGGTTCCAATGAGTGAAATGCTCTGTGACAATATCTGTTTCTAGTTGACTGCGCCTGCCACTGTATAAGACTCAATTTGATTATCATTTCTGACCAATGAATTGGTCAGAATATGAATATGAATATGAATTAATATTACCAAACATTGCCTGTCAATCACAGGTGCACGAATGCAACACTTCTCAATGGTGGAGAAACGAAGTGAGCAAGGAGGGGGCGTGCTTTGGGTTTGTTTATTTCTGTCTCTTATTTCTCTCTCTCTCTTTCTCGCTTACAATTCTCAAATCTTACCTACAGCAGCTGTAATCACATTGCATCTAAATTCACTGTAAGTCACTTTGGATAAAAGCGTCTGCTTAGTGACTAAATATGACATAAATAACATGCAGGGATGTACAACACGAAGGCCCGCCTTGCAGGAAGAAAAAAATATCCAGGGCAGTGAGGAAAAAAGGGAAAGAACAAGGAAAAAAGAAAACGTTAATTATGGCTTCCATTGTTGGAGCAGAGCATCGGAGGGAAGTCATTTGTTGCTGTATATTCAATCAGAGGAGATAACCAGAGCCACTGCTGGAGGTCTGGACCTCCTAGGTGCGCAGGGCGAGCTGGGGAACCGTTCCCTTCCAACCGCCCGTCTTTAGCCTGCAGCGCTCATTGGTCACTTATTTTCCCGTGAAATAACTTTATTATTATCTTACCTCTTTTCTGATCCCCCTCACTGGGCTTTCCAGCAAGATGCTGTTATGTTCTTCCACCCCCCGCCCCCTTGTGTGAGGGAACGAACCATACAGAGCAGGAGACACATGGGTAGGGTGAAATGATTGAATTTTACTGACTTAAAGAACAAAAAATAAGCAGTTCCCCCCCCACCCCGCAAAAGATTAAGAGGAAGAAGAAGAAGCTTTATTGTCATTGCACATGTAGGTACAATGAAATGTGGACTCTGCATTTGACCCATTACTAGCTGCAGCACTAGGAGCAGCGGGCAGCCGCAGTGCGGCGCCCGGGGATAAAAACTGGGATAAAATATAATGAATAAAGACTGGGATAAAATATAACAACATAATTCAAAGCACAGACATAGCATCTACCGTAAAGCCCTCCTCCCACTAGACAAACATGGGGAATATTTATTTATAGTCTAGAAGAAACCAAACAATGAAAATGGGGGTTAAACAACAACAAACATTAAGTTATAACCTCAATTACAAGCTAAATCACCATACAGCTAGTCACAGGTTGAGTAGTTTGGGATAAACCTTCTGTACCAAGCTGATGAAGGATTTCAGCCGGGCCTTTGTCCGAGGAAGTGGACAGGACTAGATGGCTAGGACTTTCTGAATCTGGGGCCTGATGGCTCCATTCTTAAGCACATAGCCCAGGTACTCTGTCTTTGTTTTGGCAAAAGCACACTTCGAAGGGTTGACCGTCAGGCCGGCTGTCCGTAGGTGGTCATGGATCACTCCCACATGCTCCACTCCAGATGTTCACTCCAGGTTGTGCTGTGAATGACAATGTTATCCAAAGGGCATGACAGTGAAGTGGTACAGTCCTCATGCGGACCGGAATGCAGTCAATTCACAGGATTGTTGGCTCAGGGGAACTTGCCAATAACCCGTAGAAGTTGGCTTTTTCTAGGCACTCAGTCAAGTCATCAATCCGGGGAGTCGGGTATGAGTCAAACTTTGCGATAGAATTCAGGTAATGAAAGCCAATACAGAACCTGACCATGGCCACCAGGAGATGCTCTGGCATCCTGTAACTCAAGTGTCTGACAGGTGCATTATCTTTTAATACAATGTCATGTACAACCATAGAAGTACGACCAGGGTTCTCCTGAAACTAGGACAACTAGGACATCCCTTACCTCATGGCCATAGAGGTGAACAGGTAGGAAATCCATTGGTCCCAGCCAGTGCCAGAGTCATTACTACATTTCCTTAGCATTTGATTCAGTGTTTGATTGCTATGTTTGGTTAGCCCATCTCGCCCTTATTTTCCAACAACTGGTACACCTCCTTCAGCAAGTTGGACATGGAGTGTGTGCCTTGGTCTGTGAGAATCTCACATAATCTCTCTCCTACCCTTGCAAAGAGCTGTAGTAAGTAGAAAGAAACAGATTTGGACCATTTTCAGCGGCCGTCACAGCTTGCCTGGGTAAAATTGTGTTATTTTCATGATTTTCCATCAGACTTATTGCTTTGCTCTCTCTCTCTCTCTCTCTCTCTCTCTCTGCCTCTTTTCTTTTATCTCTTTTTGTATCTCTCTTTATTTACTTGCCCATGTCTTTATCTCATTGTCAGGGTGCAGGTAGAGTTCTATGTGAATGAGAACACATTCAAGGAGCGCCTCAAGCTCTTCTTCATCAAAAACCAAAGATCGAGTGAGTTGTCTGTGTCCTGCTCCCAGAGGCCAAAGGGGCTTACTTTTTCTTTTTGTTGATATGTATTTGTGATGTGAAGTGTGCACAGTGATGGTGTACTTCTTGTGGTGTGATGCTTGCCCTTTCTCAGTCAGTGTCAGTGGTGTCATTGGTCATGTCTGTTCTTAAGTATTTTCTGCACTAGATCTTTACAATGTTTTGATGGCTCTCTTTTTGTGGTCCCTACATTGACTTTGACTTCTTCTGTCAAATTGCAGGTCTGCGGGTGCGAATGTTTAACTTCTCTCTGAAAGTGCTGAGCTGTCTGCTGTACATTGTCAGAGTGCTGCTGGATAACCCACAGAAGGAGCAACAGGATTGGTGAGCAACAAAGAGAAATTTAGCCTATTGTGCAGGATTGGAGCAAAACAAACCATACCATACAGTGGTATGGTTTTTGCCTTTTTGAGTTTGTGAATGTGGAGTTTTTCACCTCTGGCAAGTAAGGGTTATGAAAATATTAGCTTCTGTTCACTATAATAAAAATAAAATAATTTACAGTTTTTGTATGTTTAATTATTTAAAAATACATGACAGAATGAGTGAAGGAAAAGTCAACTGTATTTGCACTAAGTGCAATTATTAAAACTCAAACTGGAAAGGATGTTATAAATAAAACATTAATTGTAGAGTATTACAAGACTGACAACATTTCTGTTCCGCTGTCTGCTCCACCGACAGACTAATCTGGATTTATTTTTAATCATGATCGTGTCGAGTGTAAGCCACTTTCCAAGATTTCCCTTTATGGACTTCTCATGTAATGTATGTGTACTGGTAGTCTTAATCAATTTAGGTAATTGTCAATATAGCAATATACATTCACAATTAGTCGCAACATACATTACAATGTGTCGGGCAGTAACACGGCGGAACAGAACATATTTCGTTTGGTGCAAAGTAGCTTGTTCTTTTTTTAATAATAATGAATAATTCTGGCTACATAAAAGCACTGGTATGCCAAGTTTTAACAGATTTTGAAATTCACCATGACTGGAATGAAGGTGGTACTGATTTTAAGCATGACCAAAACAGCCACAGGACAGAAGTCCCTGCGTGCATCACTTACAGGTTGTTTGGTTTAAATATGGATGTCTTCATAGTTGTATTCATGGATTCATGGACAACACACAAGTGCAAGTGTTTGAGCTATATCTGGAACCTTTCCTTTTTCCATTAGGGATTCAACCCAACAAAATGGCCGATTCCCTAATAGTGGTGGATTTCCTCGTTCGTTTGCGCGAACTAGTTCGCGTCGTTCAGTTCGCCATGAAGAGTCGTTCGTTCGTTCGTTCGTGTTTCCGGTAGCGCTGAATCATTCACTGACTCGTTCAGTCGTTCAGTCGTTCACTTAGCTCCTCCCTCGTTCGCGAATCACGAACGACTCGGCTCAGGGCTGTCATTCGCGAACGGCGAATGCCAGCCGAGTCGGTCAGACTCGGCTCCTCCTCGTTCACACAACATTCAAACGAATCACGAATGCAGCTGAGTCGGTCTCGGACTCCCTCGTTCTTCTCATTTACTAACTAATCATGAAATCACGATTCACAATCGTGCAATGGTGCTTGATGGCGTTAATAAATGTGTTAATAGCAAATACAACATTGTGTCTGGTTGAATATGTTAACATATGTATTTCATTTGAGTTCAACAGATTTATTTAATGTATGCATAATGACATGTCAGGATCAAAATGCCCCATTCCCCCAATTCAAGGAAAAGTTAGACAAACCAAACGCAGCGGGATGTGTGTGTGTGTGTGTGTTTGTGTGTGTGTGTGTGTGTGTGGGGGGGGGGCCGTAGTAGATTATTGGATGTATATCAGCAAGATAATAGACTTGATTTAGCAATGATGAGTTTTAAAGTTAATGATGTACAGTTGTGTTTATTCTGGGCATATTTTATTTACTATTGTGAAGATGGCCATTGGCCACCCCCACTCAAGACCAAGATCCACCAAGGTGGGGGTCCCGGCCGGGTTGCGTGCGTGAGAAGGAAGCATGAAAGAACGAGACAGATTGACGAGACATTCAAATATTTTATTAATCTGGCATGACACAGAAAATACAAAGACAGCATGTATTTACCATTTCACTGATATGTAAATGTAAAAGGCAATATTCAAATGTGAAAGTGGTATTGTTAATGTGTCAACCATTCGAAAGCGTCCTAGACTGTCACAGACAGACAAACAACATACATTGGCTGGCTCTCGTGATGACGAGTCGTGAGTGACGTCTCAGTCCTCGAGTCAATCAGTCAGCGAACGAGTCACGACTCGCGAATCAGCGGCGCCGCGAATCAGCGCGTTACGCTGTGTTCCCACCAAACGCGATGACGCTTCATCGCGCGTCGAGATTACATGTAAAGTCAATGCAAACACGCGATTAGACGCGTCATCGCGCCGGGCGATGCGATGGACGCGATAGCGCGGCGCGATGGACGCGTTGGCCGCGAAAAATCGCTTCCATCGCGTCGCCCGGCGCGATGACGCTTCATCGCTCGAGTTGAAATAATTGAACTTTTGCGGCGAATTCGCGTGAAGACGCGCCGCGACAGCCAATCAGCTTTGAGATCGTCACCGACGTGCTGACGTACGGACGTACACAGTGTTGCACAATGATACATGTTTTATATGATATATTATATGATATTATATTATATATTGACCATAATCAAAGTTGGGGGGCACACACACACACACACACACACACACAGATCTTTTTTACTTCTTTTTTTTTAGCGATTGTTTTCCACTGGATAACAACGAGGTTATGGCCGGCTATGAAGCACCAGTTCTGGGCAGAGCAGGTGGTTATCTCAGCCATGGTCGACGAGAGAATGAAATGGCGGAAGAAATGTTGTTGTTTGGGCGGGCGCGTCGCCTGATGCGATGCCGCGATGCTGCGATGAGGCGTTTTTTGGCATATTGGACCAGCGTCAAAACTGGAGCGTCTAGCGCGACGCGATTTCATTTTACGCGCGACTAAATCGCGGTCATCGCGTTTGGTGGGAACACAGCGTCAGAGAGACTCAGCGAACGAGACGAACGACGCGAACGACGGTGGCGAACTAGGTCAGTTCGTTCACTTTAAAGAGTCGTTCGTTCGAACTAGTTCGTTCGCGAACGACCCATCACTATTCCCTAAGCAAACTGCAATAAATTAGTGAACCTGTTTAACCGCACTGCTATTGTCCACGTGGGTCAGAGGGCTTGAGAGCATCCTTTACTCCACCAGGAGACTTGACGAGATAACAGTTATAGAAACTGTTACAGAAATAACACACCCCGAAATGATTGAAGGTGGAGGACATAGTGTGTTAGAGACAGATGGAATCTGGGAACATCAACTGATGCTTTTTTTGGGGGTGCGAACTGCAGTCTGTCCGGTGGGGCTGATGTGTCATTCAGAGAGTGGGAGCAAATAATCATAAAGAAAGAAGAAAGAACCGTGTGTGTGTGTCTGTGTGTGTGTGTTTTGTCTCCCACAGTGTGGTCAGCGCTAACTGCACCAAGCAGAACACATCCTCCCGTCCCTGGAGTGAATTTGACTGGTAAGTTTGACTGGTAAATCTCCCCAACATCTCCCCCCACATCTCCTCCCACATCTCCTCCAACACCCCCCCCCCCCCCCCAACACCCCCCCCCCCCCCCCCCCCCCCCCCCACATCTCCCACACATCTCCCACACATCTGCCCCACATCTCTCATCTCTAATTGGTGGTGACCTCGGTGGCCTGGAAGCCCCTGGTTACAGAGACAGTGATTTTTTCTGTCCCCCAGACGGGCGGAGACGTCGCGCGGCACAATCAATGCAATTTGACTCTAACTGAACAGCCGGTATCGAACATTACTGTTTGACGTTCATTCGTCACACTGCCACTGTATGGATTACTTGCCAACATAATGTATACGCAGGCTCTGCAAAGCCAAATCAACTGGCAACTAGTGGAGATAAAGCACGCAATGTACCGGATGAAGGGAGGAAGGGAGGGAGGGAGGGAGGGGAGGTTGGGAGAGAGGGAGAGAGTGAAGTAACATAGCGGGATAGCAAGTAAGTGTGTGTGAGTGTGTGTATGTGTGTGTGTGAGTGTGTGAGTGTGTGCGTGTGGGGGGGGGGCAGATGGGACAGTGAGACAGGCTTTGCCATATCTTGTGCTCCAGGATGTAATGATCTAATTGGTGGCCGGTGACACTGGCTAACCTCTGGTTCGGACAGGAACAGGAAGCAGTGACAGACGGAGGCGAGTAAAGGGATTGGCCGACCTCAGCTTCAGGCCGTACGCGAGCCAATCAGAGCGGAGGCAGGCCAACCAAAAGAAAAGTCTCTCTTTTCTTCTAAAATACTCCACATTTCGTCTTTACTGTGCAAATATTGCTTTTGTGCAGCAATACAAACACACTGGCAGCTGTACCCTCCTCAGACACAGAGCCGCAGTGTGTGCGGTCGCCATAAAACATGAATCAAATGCGACGCGTAACGTCACATTTGATGCAACATTATCCTCGCTGAGTGTCTCGTAATGTTTCGTAGAAACATGGAGAGAGGCGTTCTTCTGTTGTCCTTTGATGTCGTCTGTCTTAATGCCTTCCGGCTCTCGCTCTGTAGGAAGCTGATCATCTGGGTGGACAGACCACTGCCCCTCTGGGCACTGCAGGTCAGCGTTATACACACATACACACACACAGCCTGACAGACACACACACACACAGCCTGACACACACAAACACACACACACACACAGCCTGACACACAAACACACACGCACACAGCCTGACACACACACACACACACACACTGGAACACTGACGTACATACATGCACACACACACACACACACACACACACACACACACATTTTCACACACACACACACACACACGCACACACACACACATACACACATACTAACACACGTCACACACATACACACAGACACACATATACACACACACACACACACGCACACACATATCTAAGTACACACAGACTTGGACACAAGGACACAAACATAATTCTCCACCACAACGCCCATCTGCTGCTAAATTATGGATGTGCACATTATTACAAAACAAAAACAGTACAATGAAAATTGAATCAATCTCATTTTACTTTACTTATACTTACCAGTTGTTTATATTTAGATTTATAGCATTTACTTACACTTGAACACCCATGATCACATACACAACACATGCATGTGCACACACAGACACAGACATACTCTCGCAAGTGCACGCACACTTCACACGAAACACTTTGAGCTTTCCTTAAACCTATTTTCTGAAGCTCAATCATCTGAACGCCTACTAATTTTAACCACCCACTCTCTCTCTCTCTCTCTCTCTCTCTCTCTCTCTCTCTCTCTCTCTCTCTCTCTCTGTCTCGCTCTCTCCTCTCTCTTCATTGTTGTTTCCTTCCTTGTTTGCTCTCTCTCTTTCTCATAATTCTCATATGTCTCTCTACCATGCTCTCTCTTCTCTATTGGATTGCCCAAACTCTTTCTGTATTCCCTTTTCATCTCTCTTGATGTCCATCTGTCTCATTCCCTCTCTCTCTCATCTCCCCGTGTCTCGCTCTCACACTCCCTCTATCTCTCTCTTTATTCATCCCATTTATTTTTACTCTTATGCTTTCTAGTTATGTCTGTCGTCTGAAAGAATGACACATACATGAGTTTGAAATGAAAATCTCTCTCGCTCTCTCTCCCTCTCCCTCTCTCTCTCTCTCATTACCTCCCCCTCTCTCTCATTTTCCAGGTGCTGGTGGCGCTCATCAGTTTCTCAGAGACCATGCTGCTGGTGTACCTCAGCTACAAGGTGGCCAATCAATACCAATTAATCAATCAATCAAACGTTATTGATGTAGCTCTTTTTCGTACGAACACAGCGATGCATAAATACTTGAGTGAGTGGTGAGAGGCTGCCGCTATCTTCAAACACCACACACACACACACATGCACGCATACACGCACGCACAAACACACACACACACACACACATGGGCACACACACACACACACACATCCTAGCGTAAGCATCCCAGGGCTGTGTTATCTGTGTGCGCTCTTTGTGTCTGTATATCTCCCTCGTGTATGTGGTATTGTTTTTCATAGTGTGTGTGTGTGTGTGTGTGTGTGTGTGCATGTGCATGTGAGAGAGAGAGAGAGAGAGAGAGAGAGAGAGAGAGAGAGAGAGAGAGAGAGGGAGCGCCCCGGGGAAAGCCCTGCCATTGAGCCTTTCAGAGAGCCGCTGTCCGGGAGGTAGCCTTGCCTTTCATGTTTTGTGTGTGCAGTGAAATGTCCTGCGAAGGGCTCAGCCAGCGCATTATGCAGTAGCCTGGCAGCAGCCATAGCATTTAAAACCTGATTGATTCCCGTGGACATACCCAGCCGGGCCCTACCTACACCAGTCAGCCAGGGGTCAGCCGTACGTAGGCGTCAGACACACAAAGAAAACCAGCTAATGGGTGACATCTTAATTGACTGGATAGGGCTGTAGCAGGAAGGGAAGTAACAAAGCTGAGAGCTGGACCGTTTTTACCTTCGGTCTCTGCTGCCACTCACCTCTGTTATGAAGGTAATCTCCTAGCCTGGGAACCAGACGAAATCTGCGAGCTCATGTTTTATTTGCTCTGGCGGATGCGTCCGGTCCCCCCCTCCCGGGCCAATCACAACAGTTTATCTAATACGGGGGGGGGGTTTGATTCGATGACTGTACATGGTGTGCCTTTGAGGCGTAAATAAACCAAGATGGCTGTTGAATCTGCTATCGCTATGGTCTGGCAATGTCCGGCTAGTAATCTCCACTTGACCCTGTGTGTGTGTGTGCGTGTGTGTGCGTGTGTGTGCGCGTGCGTGTTTGATGGTGTGTCTCCAGGGTAACATTTGGGAGCAAGTGCTCCGTGTGGCCTTCATCCTGGAGATGATCAGTGCTGTCCCCTTCATGATCACTGTGAGTAAAAAAAAAACCCGGCCGGCGCTATTAAGCAAACCGCCACCTCCTCCTCCTCCGCGTAGATGTTTGTTTTGTGGTCCATAACCACCCAGGAACACTCCTGACAACACATACCGCGTCGCTGCAATGGAGTCAATGAGCCATAACACATCGAAGACAAAGTGTTAAAATCGTCAAACGCACAGTATAACACGGGGTCATTCTGAACGGTGAAATTCTTAGGACATGGCAGCGACGGCATGGAGAAATATTAAATGCGTAGCTGGTGCACCAGAAGGACCCGTATCACACGGTAATGTCCCTTCCACCCAGAGGGGGTTTTTTTTCGGGGGGGGGGGGGGGGTCTGTCCTCGCAATCAGCCAGATGATTTAACTCATCAAGCCGTTCGTTCAGGGTTGTGCCAGTCCTCAAATCCAGATGGTTGTCTCTAAGCGATTGGGATTTCTTCACAACGCGGGGCGTTATATCACCGCCATTGCCGCTATACCGCCACCGCCACGCCGCCCAGATTGCTCTTTAAATCCTCCGCGTTTATCCCTCTCCTGACAGGTGATTGTGCCTTCCTTCAGAAACCTCTTCATCCCGGTGTTTCTCAACTGTTGGCTGGCTAAACACGCCCTGGAGAACATGATAGTGAGTGAAAACACACACCCCAAAAAAGTACTTCTTCTTTCCCTTCCAGCCATCGCATCCATCTATCAGTGACTATTCGACACGGAGCTGTCCCTATAGGGGTTTGAGCATTTTTTGTGTTGTTCACCACCACAGCCATGACGTAAAAATCAGTTGCAGAAATATAACTCCAGCTTTCGATTGTGTCGCCAGAACCTATTTGTTTGCACTTTCTCTATCTGTGTTTTTTCCCATTGATAAAATGCTCTTTTCATTGCATTTTTAATACGTCGCATTGTTTCCTCGAATGCCTCTCCAATGCAGGTTTCTAGGCAAGCGTTCATGCTATTGTTTTGTTCGAGGCCTATTGTTCCCACGCCGCATATAAGAGGATGTTGATCTACATGACCCTCTGTAGTATCGATGCACCGCTGCATTGGTTCCCAACCTTGGACTTTAGTCAGCAACGCTGCTTATGTAAATAATACTCTATTTACCGAACAACATTTCTATGATATTTATTTTCTATATGAATTTATTTTATTTATTATCTTATATTCATCCCACGTATCTATAAATACCACGTACCACCTGCAGTGCCCTCCCTGCAGGTTGAAAAAACACTACTGTTTATGTCCCTTTGTGTATATTGTTAGTCATATTTTTCCGTTTTTGTACCTTTCGCTCCCTCTCTCCCTCTCTCTCTCTCTCTCTCTCTCTCTCTCTCTCTCTCTCTCTCTCTCTCGCTATTCATAGAATGATCTCCACAGGGCGATCCAGCGGACGCATTCAGCCATGTTCAACCAGGTGGTGATACTCATCAGCACGCTGGTCTGCCTCATGTTTACTTGGTTTGTAACATCTCACACACTACACTGACACTGCCCCTACAAACCATGAACTAACACTGTAGCTCCAACACTGTCCTCACAAACCATGAACTAACACTGTAGCTCACACACTGTCCCCACAAACCATGAACTAACACTGTAGCTCCAACACTGTCCCCACAAACCATGAACTAACACTGTAGCTCAAACACTGTCCCCACAAACCATGAACTAACACTGTAGCTCCAACACTGTCCCCACAAACCATGAACTAACACTGTAGCTAGCTCACACACTGTCCTTATAAGTCCGTATCTAACTCTGTATCTAGCTCTAACACTATCCTTATAAACCCGTATCTCTGTATCTAGCTCTAACACTGCCCTTACAGACCCAGAGCCTAAACTGTATCAAAGGCCCCCTATTTTACCGCCAGGTGTGATGTTGATTAGCCATTACAAGCCATGTCAAATGCTACCCTCTAGTGACATCACAAGTGGGAGTGTCCACCCAGACGTATGATAGGATTGAGCAGCCCACCAGTTGGTACAGTCCACTGGAGAGGCTGGAGACATGAAGCACTGCGGTCTCTCACCAGAGCTCACGACTCCCATGCTTCACTGGAAACACAGATTGATGTAATTTGCCCATGCACACTTCCTCTCCTAATCACCAACTGCCAACAACACACGCCCCCCCCCCCCCCAAACCATCTGCCTCTCCTCTTACCCTGCCTCCCCCCCCCCCCCACACAACTTCCTGTAACCCCCGCCACCTCCCATATCCCCCCATTTTAGTATCTGTGGCATCCAGCACCTGGAGAGGGCGGGGAACAACCTGACGTT
>JAOPHQ010003181.1:100000-116576 GCA_030340625.1 Merluccius polli | reverse complement strand
GCTAACAAACTGCTCCCGCCAGCTGCTGCTGCCCACCACCAGCGCCAGGTTGGTCTTCTTAATGAGCTTGTCCACTGTGTTCTGCAGGCAGGGCAGACAACACGCACCACAACATGACACAGTGTTCAGCTGGGGCCCCTGTCCTCTCCTATCAGCTGGGGCCCCCCCACATACACGGATACAGAGGCCAGGGAAACACACACAAAACACACACACACCACACATGGGGGGGGGGGGGGGGTTTGAACACCGAGAAGGTCAGAGAGGTCAGAGCTCAGGGCTGGGTTTTCGAGGTTTGTTAGGTAGTTCGGACGGAGGGATGTGGACTTCGTCTTTGCGATGGAGTGACGGCAGGGAGCGCAATCTCTCCCACATCCACCCAGCCTCAACGGGCGGAGACGACGGCGGATAGCGGTGTTTGCTGCGCTAAGACGGGCGACGAATGTTGTGACAAATGACAAATGTTGTGCCTTTTTACGGTCTGCACATGCTGAGCTCCTACTCCACAAAACGCGATATTTACAAGTTGCTGTTTGCACGCATCGCTACGTCCGAACTGGCAGGCGTATCGCTCTAATCCGTAATAACGCGGTGTTGGAGGACAATATGGAAAACATTGCAGTGGACACTATACTGGGCTTCCCTTCGCTCATACAGTACACTGCTTTAGTTTGAGATGGGATAGTCTAGTGGTTAGGGGGTTCGACTCCCAGCCGAAAGGTTCTAGGTTTGAAAGTTCAATGTCACTTCCTCAAGCGCATCTATCTGGCGAAGCTGGGCTTGGAGGGCGGATCTGCGGACCTCCACCTAACCACTAACCGCTAACCCTACCTTGAATTCGTAGGACTCCTCGATGACCACCTCCAGCCGAGTGTGCTCCCCAGGCTGGGGCAGCCCATCTTGGCCACGTCCTCCAGCTCCACCATTGGCTTGTTCTCGTTGGAGTCCCCTGCATCCAACACATGGCGGCAGTCCAAGATACTGTTCTATAGGTATTGTAGTTTAGGATTGACCAAACAACCCACATGGTACAGTCCAAGACACTGTTCTAGGTATTGTAGTTTAGGATTGACCAAACAACCAACACATGGTACAGTCCAAGACACTGTTCTAGGTATTGTAGTTTAGGATTGACCAAACAACCAACACATGGTACAGTCCAAGATACTGTTCTAGGTATTGTAGTTTAGGATTGACCAAACAAACATCACAAGCAAAGTGATCATCTCTGTCATGCATTTGTGTGCTGGAATAAGTTCAGAAATTGACATTAGTATTAATGTTATTAGGCCTAGTAGCCTATTAGCATTAGCATTATTAGCATTGTAATTTAATTTTTGTATTATATATAATATATGACCATTGCTCTGGGAGAAGAGAAGCAATAGCTCGCTTTGTCGTCGTTGGGGTTGTTTGCGTTGCTCATCCCGTGTTTCTGGTCCCACCTCCAGCAGATTGGCTCCTCCAGGACGATGATGAAGGCTTGTTCTTCTCGGACTCACGCATCGGTCTGATGATCATCACTTCCAGCAGAGACTCCGACTGGTGGGAGGCAGACACACAAGTAATAAACAGCATATGCTATATCAATGCTATGAATTACATATCTAGTATGTTAGCATCTTTCAATGAAATAATGAGTTATATATATAATATTGCATCAGATATCAAGGTAAATGACAGTGAGCAGACTAGTATCATGGATATAGCATTTCTAACGTGAGAGGTGTATTGGTTAGCGAGCTACGATCTCTTCCTTCACTTAACGTAACAGAAACGCTGTCATTCTGGGGACGAGCATCCGCAGCTTTTATTGTTGTATTTGAATTCATTATATTTTTATTTTAAATTAAAACCCCCACCAGATGGTGTGCTTTGTCCACCTGAAAACTTTGACCTTTCACCAGTTCAGAGGATAAAAACATAGGCCTAGTCAAAACCACATTATTTATTCGGAACCCACTGTCAAACATACACACATTCATATTGTGTAAAAACACAGCAACGCAAAAGTTGTAGAAAATATGTTCTACTAAAATTCTCATAATGCAACCCACCCACCTGATACCAAGGCCAAGTTTAAATAATATTGTTTAACTAAGGTTATTATTATGCTGATGATTATTATTATTATTACAAACGAATGCATATTTAGCATGTGTTTTCGAGCGTCTCCTCTGCGAACGGAAATGTACATGAAACAGTTTGTTATATCACTTACCCCGGTCGTACGGAGCGTGTCATCTCTATCTCCCTCTTAACAACGTTGGGCGGCGGTGTCTATTTCTGTCTACTCAAATCTCTTACTGGTATATCTACTGCCTTACTCAAATCCTTACTCACATATAGTCTATTCACTCTCTACAAATACATATTCTCAGCTCAAATCTCTACTCACATATAAGGGGGGTCTATTCACATCTCTACTAAATACTTATTCTCTGCTCAAATCTCCCTACTCACATATAGTTCTATTCACATCTCTACAAATACATGTTCTCTGCTCAGATCTCTACTCCTATAGACTCTAAACGTTGCTGTTATCTCTCTCAAATTGTAAGCTATATACTGAATGTAATCGATTATACATGTAATACAGAACAAAAAAGGTAGAATAGGTAAAAAGGTAGAAATAGAAAATGTTTTGAATGTACAATGCAATAAAAAGTTCTTAAAATAGATTTTAATTAAGTTTTAATTGAAAAAGGCATCCGGGCTAAAGTAATACGACTTCACCGAGCAGCGGTGAGAAAAAATCCTCAAAGAACAAAAAGTGATATATAATATTGAAACATATGAATACCAGAAAGTACATTTCCTGAAGGAAGTGTGAAGTGGGCTGACCGCAACCGGATGTATTGCTTAAACAAAACGGTGTTGCCTAATTCTATAAGCGTCTGCATTGAAGTTTGAGATAGTGGTCTCTAGGGTGCACTACTACTACCACTACTGCTACTAGTACTACTATCAAAGTCTATGAAGCGCATTCATCACCATGAAAGAGTATGAAACCATGAGTGAGTATGAAAAAAAATAAATAAAGTCTACGAAGTGCAACAGTTACTACTGAAAGTGTATGAAACCATGAGTGAGTATGAAAGAAATATAATTGAAGTCCCACAGTTTCAAACCACACAGTCCACTCTATTAGACACTGGACCACATCGCCTGGAGGGTTGGCGATCCCCAAGACCTCTTTCTAGACCCGCTACCCTTCCAGAGGCTGTTAGTCCACGGATAACGAGACCCCTCCACCCCATCTGCCCCCTCCGAGAGATGTGTGGTCACGGATATAAAACCAGCGAGTCATTGTGAAGAACTCTTTTTGTGTTTCAAAGTGCATTTTAGAAACAAGTGAATGATGTGCCGAAGCCCCGGGGAAATAATGTGAAAGGAGAGGAACGACGGTGAGATTCAACCCGTAATTTAAAAAAAAAACCCATAGTAGTAGTAATAGACCAAAGAAACACGATGATCTCCATCTCTCTAACTTCAACTATGGCCTGACAACGCGTAGAAAAATCCAAACGCTCAGAAAACGAATGATAAAAAGGATGTCAGCCAAATCCCAAACACCGCTGCACCTCGCATCTCGGTGTGCATCTCCAAACACCTCTCCTCCTGAGGACAGGTGCAGAAGATGGAGGAGCTGATTGTGGACTTCAGGAAGTCCAGGAGCTGCAGCCATATATACCATATATCCCCCATATATACCAACAGGGTTGAAGTGGCGCTTTAAGTTTCTTGGAGTCCACATCGACGAGGAGGACTTCCCCTGGACATCAGATACCGCTTCCTTGGTGAAGAGGGTCCAGCTGTGTTTCCTAAAGAAAGGCTGAGGAGCGGCCGCCTATCTCCCCAAATCCCCCCCCCCCCCCCGCTTTCCACCACTGCTCCGCTGAGGTGCATCCAGATATACACTACCGCCTTCGCTATTTGTTGTGCTGCATTTATTATATTCTTGTGTTGTTGTTTATTATATGCCATGTATGTGTGTGTAGGCCCCCCCTTGCACCCGTTCTTGGTTGAAGCCGTTAGCC
Source organism: Merluccius polli (assembly GCA_030340625.1). Classification (NCBI taxonomy): domain Eukaryota; kingdom Metazoa; phylum Chordata; class Actinopteri; order Gadiformes; family Merlucciidae; genus Merluccius; species Merluccius polli. The sequence continues at coordinate 112,536 of JAOPHQ010003181.1, read as the reverse complement.
CTCATTTTGTCTTAACTATTTGCCTGCACATTTTGTCAATGGCAATAAAGTTGGATTGAATTGAATTGAATTGAAAGGATCCCCAATTGCGTTGTGCTCCGAGTAAACTGACGGCGTCTCGGATTCATTTCGCCTCGTTGACCAACTGCTCCAAAACCGAATCCGTCAGAGCAGCCAACTGAAATGGTATCCATTTCTGCACTTTAATATTTTAAGGTGTAGTACTAAATAATATAGATGCTGTATGCTCTGAGATGGAGTCTTATGGAATGTATTTATAAATATATGAACATTGACTGGTAACTGGTGAAAACAAAACAAAAAAAACCCTTTTCGAGACGTTCATGGAAACCTCTCCGCGGCGTTTTATTACAAAACCTGTTGATTTGACAAAAAAAATTGACCCTAATCTTATCTAGGATTCAAGACACTGTCAATACCTCATACTTTCCGCTTTTTCCTTCTCAGCACGCATTGATATTCTACTACTCATTTATTTTGAATTTATTATTCATTTATTTTGAATTTATTATTTATGCTATTTACCCCCAGGATGTGTTGGTGCTGTTCCCGGCCCAGTGAGGAAACTGACGAAAAAAATACCGAAAATAGTTTGAAATGAAATCCAGACAGTGTGTTTGAAACCAGGCCACATAGTCCTGCATGGCCAGACCCATCGCCACACTGAGTTTCAGCCAGTATCCTTTTACTGCTATCATTTGTTTGTATTTCTTTAAACCAATCACAATCATCTTGGGCGGCGATACGCCCAGCATGCAGCGGACTGTTGCCCTTGCAAACTTAGCGTCGGGGGGGAACTTGCCAGCCCTGGCATCTAAAATAGCTCAAAACCCGCAGAAGAAAACGCCACATAAAATAGTTAAGGTCGTATGTTGACAATGCGATTTGCATTTTTCAGCATGCTAGCTCAGAGGTTGTTGTTGTTGTTGTTGTTGTTTCACGTATAGCGACGGGGACGTTGAAAACGGTAACACTTATTATTCGCCCGATGGCAGGCTCATACCAACTGCCTACATCCATCGAGTCAGACTAGCACGCGCCTCGTAACGCCGCTTTAATGTCCGCAATTCACATCGCTTTTCCTGCACGTCTTTGTCGACTCTGTTGTCGCGGCGACTATAAATGACACTACAGCTTCCTGTCACTCGGCCCACCGCCTGTCATGATCACAGGCCGGTCCGACGCGACCGTCTGCCTGCCATGACTGTGCTTGTGTATCCATTATGGGCTGACACACAGGGTTACAAATGACTTTGGTTCTCTAATCGGCCCACCCTGAATGCCTTCAGAGGTTGCAGGGGGACTGGGTGTGTTAACAGTCGCAGAACCAGGGAGAGCAGGCATGTTGAACGCAGCCCTCTCCACAACCGCCTTCATGATGTTAAAGAGCCCCTATTTTACCACCTGGTGTGATGGTTTAGCCCGCCAGTGTTGGTACAGTCCAGGGTAGGATGATCCGTCATACATCTGGCTGGACACTCCCACTTGTGATGTCACTATAGGGTATATTTTGTGACTTGTAATGACAAGTCACACATAAAATATGGGCCCTTTAATATTGTTTAGGATTTGAATATCATATGTCCATTTAGTCTGTGTTGTTTAGAATAATGCGCTGAATGCTTCTCGCTGGCCGGGTATCCCTCTAAAAAAGAGTTGATTTATTCCGACTGCTTTAACATGTTTAGACAAAGACTAAGCGAACATCATATAAAATAATTGAAACATTAGGCGTCTAATGAATTTCATCCCTGCTGAGGTTAGCGTCCGGCGCCACGACTCTGTTATTGATCCAGAACAAAACAACCCTCCTACGGACCGGCGTGGCGCGCTGACCAGCAGCCGGGGGGCGAAACTATTCCACTTTATCAGCATTTAAAAAAAACACGTGTGTGTCTGTCCAACCTGAGCTCGCGTCTTCGGCGTTCCCATTAGCTTCTGATGTTTTTTCCCCTAATCCCTGTATTGCTTGGTCGTAGTTCACGCCACCATCTATATGATTTATATTTGCATATTGAAGAGGTTATGCTGTGAATGGAGAGCATTCAAAGACGGGTGGGCGGCGCGTGATTGGCCCCGGGTGACAATAAGGTTTAGGGGAGGGGGGGGGGGGGAGCGACCATTTAGCGGTGGTAAACGGTTGCCCGGTCCCGGGCGCTGCGCCGGCGACCCAGAAACGCTGCAGTAGCCACTTTAGCTCGGCTGCTGAACCCCTTGGCTCCCCAATCACAATGTCCCCATCACCTGCTGTGGTGAGCTCTGAGGGCCGCGGATACGTTGGCTGCTAGCTGTTGCTTTTGTGTTGTGAGCGAAGAACAGAAACGACAGAAAGAAAAGCCTGTAGACGCACTACATGGGAGACAGAGACAGAAGGAGAGAGAGAGAGAGAGAGACCAGAGAGAAAGAGACAGAGACAGAGAGAAAGAGACCCGAGACCCGAGCGACAGCGAGAGAGAGAACAGAGACAGAGACAGAGACAGAGAGAAGACGAGACAGAGAGAGAGAGAAAGAGAGAGAGAAAGAGACAGACGACAGAGAGAAAGAGACGGAGACAGAGAGAGACAGACAGAGAGAGAGAGCTAGAAAGAGGACAGCGAGAGAGAGCTAGAGCGAGACAGAGACAGAGCGAGAGAGGTGAGTAATGTGGTAAATACACAGCATTCCTCCACGACACTAAATGAAACCATTTCGATAATTGTTACTTCCGCCTGAAAACCCATCACCGTTGGGAAACAGTATTACCAGTCTTCCTGTGCTGGCTCATAGCGTCCGCAATCCAATCTGGCTTCTGGTTGTGAAGAGCGCTGCCCTGCTCTGCATCGCCCGCGATTAGCGGCCCGATCAACTATCGATTCCCCCCCCTTCATCACAGGTCTTCTTCTGCCCTGTCTCACACCTACTTTACCCGACCCTTATATTATATTATATAACTACGCTCTTTATCTGCCTCACTTAAACCCGGGAGCACCAGTACAATCACCGAGCAAACACAAAATACTCTTAGCCATCAAAGGGTTTATGCAAATCCTTCCCCTAATCCACACGTACTGTACTAAAAGCGTTTGGTTTATTTTGGGCGCCCGCGATTTGTGCCTCTAATCTTTTTATTGCGCTGGAAACATTTAGAAGGCAAATTTCCATTTAAAATGAACGCCAGGGGTTTGAGGAAGAAGAGGTTCTGCCGGATGTGCCACGCGTCGCCCCACAACGCGTAGACGTGTGGACGTGTGTGCGTATTGACAGCAGCGCGTCCCGCAGAACGCAGCCTCACAGATTTAGAGAAGGGCAGACTCAAAAACATGGAGCAGAGAACACAAGGGCGCACGCACGCACGCGCCACCACACACACACACACACACACACACACAAAACATACACAGTTTACAACACACACAGAAGGATGCACACACACACACAAACATGCACACTCATTGCATGCATGCATGCATACAAAGCATACGCATGGATACATGCACACACACACACACACACACACACACACACACACACCACACACACACACTCACACCACATAAGGACATGCACACCACTCACAGATATATGCACCCACACCCAGACAAACAGATACGCGCATGCACAGTGCACACATACACACACACACACCACACCACACACCACACACACACACACACACACACACACAAACACACGAAGGACACAATGCACATTCAGAGACACGTACACACATACCAACACACCACACACACACACACACACAAACACACTCCAGCCATAAGCCCTGGGGTGTGTTGTGACGGGTTGTAGTGTTGTGAGTGGTGCTGGAAGATCCTAATGAGAAAGAAGCTGCTCCTGTGTTCACAAGGCAAGCCTCGTCTGCCTTCTCAGCATACAACTAACCACAGTACAGCCCTGCAGACACACACACACACACACATGCACTATACACATGCATGTACCACACATACGCATGCACCACACGTACACCATGCATGCACCCACAATATTGCATGCACCACGCATACACACATGCACCACACAAACAACATGCACCAGTCATACACACACGTGCACCACACATACACACGCACCACACACACGCACACACACACACACGCATCACACATACACATACATGCATGCATCCATACATGAAAACACACATGCACACTGAAAAAAACGAACTGAAAATGCCACCAAATTCACACGTTTATTTGATTCATGGAATTCATTTTCATTCTTTACACTAGAACTAAATGAAAAGAAAAATGTACAAATTCCAAACAAAATGATGAAATCCCCAAACAAATTAAAAGTTTTATATGCAACACGCAAAGGTAAAAAACAAATTGCATCAAAATATTAACAATGTTTGACTGACTGCAGATCAGGGACTTAAAACTCTCAATTGTCAGCCAAGTCAATGAACTTACCTTATATACTTATATATCTGTTAATCACAGTTACAGTCTCAAACGGCTGTAACTGTGATTGCAAACCCGAATCAGTGTGTTTAACAAATAAAGTTTTGCACAGCACACTCTGAAACTGAAGGTCGCCCCCCGCCTTTCCCTCTTCCACACCAACACCACCAGCATTTTCCTCAGTCTCCATATTACAAACAATTGATTCCCCCAGGCAGGTCCCGGCTGTGTTGAACAACACCTTATCAAATAATGCATTCCTCACCCCCATGGAGAGAGCTACAGAGTCGTGATTCACTTTACAAGGACAAGGCAGACGTGGATCTATATATTTCTTGTTACGCCAACAACTTGGCATTGATCAAAAGTGCAGACGCGTTTCCCGCTTTTGCCTGCAAGTTGGCGAAAAGGAACCGCCCAAGGATAAGTGAAATACACTAGAGGCATGCGTTTGAAAACCAGGCCTTTTTGAGAGAGGTCAGAGTTAAATACCTGGCTGACAGTGGAAACAATACGAGAGATTTACAGGAACCGGAGACGGCGGGAGAGAAGGGTTAAAATATGGGAGAATCCCAGGACACACGGGAGGGTTGACACTTGACGGGTGTGCAGCGGGGACGCTGCAGTCACCGGGACTGTAAATTAGTCGTTTATCCTCCTCTAACGCATCCATCGCCTGTGACTATCGCAGGCTGGGCTTACCAAACAGTCTGCCTGCTATGGCTCTGCTTACAGAACAGTCTGCCTGCTATGGCTCTGCTTCTTAAGCAATAAGCCACGAGAGGCTGTGGTTTACTGTGACAAGTCACAAAATAAACACAGCAAGCTACATTAAATGCGATCATTTATTGAAAACAAGTCATCATTCTTCCGCCAAGCAATATAGTTCCTCAAGACAGCAAAGTGGTTGCCAAGCAACCACAGGCTAGCATGCAGGCTTTGGCTTACAGGGCATTAATGCTAAAAATGAATTGCTATGTGGTCACAGGTGTGTGTTTTACAACGGCTTCGAGCCAATCAGAAAAAGGATTTTGATGATCCTCATCATACCACTGCTGATGGGCCTCCTTGAACCCCTGCTCCCCTGGCCCCCCCGAGTCTTTCTGTCTTTCTGCAGCAGACGCTGCCCGACAACAAGGTTGTGCTGTCTGATGCAGTGCCGGCCGTCCCATAAGGCCGTCTGGGGCGGGGGTCTGGCTCTGGCTCTGATTGCCCTCCCCCCCCAAAATAAAACATATATATATATATATATATCTATATATATATATATATATATATATATATATATATATATATAATATATATATATATTTAAAGAAAATTACAGATTTAAAAAACGTGTTGAAAACCCTCTTAAATGTGTTTTGTGTGTGTGGTGTTACCATTTAATCATACAAAATATAGTGGTTCTACGTCGAGCCCATTGGCTACTGCCCCTATACACAAGGAAGTAGGAAGGAAGGTAGGAAGTAGGAAATAGGTCAGTAGGAAGTAGGCTCAGGGTGCCAAGAAATATTGCATGGCCAACCACGGTCCACATTTTTTGTGTTTTTTGGTCGATGTCATTGGTGTTGTATAGACCCTACCGGGGCGGCCACAGCGCAGCCCCACTTACGGCGCTACTTGAGTTGTGATTAGCTGCCTGCCCCTGCTGGCACAGCCGCGCTCATTGCTGTGTCAGTTGACAGATCGAAAAATGGCAGCAGACAACGCTTCAGTGCCTGTGCCTCCGGCGGCAGCGAAGTGCGTTGGAAGTCTGCTTTTGTCTCCTTTTCGAGACTTTCTCTCTCTCTCTGAGAAAATTTTTTTGATCAAACAGCGTCTCTTTCAGAGACTCTCTGCCCGCTCCGGCACCGTGAGCGGGCTCCAGTGGCGCTGTCTCTAGCACTGAAGTCAGCTGCGCTACGGTATATTTTGCTGCTTGTTACCCAGAAATCCCAAAAAGTGTAAGTGAAACCCCCCCGTTTCAGCTCGAATTTGAACACTATGAGATTTTAAAACATACGTTTTGGGGCGAAGAGTTTTCGGAAGGATGGGGGTTACGTGTTATCTCCATGCTTACGACCCACGCCGATTTTTGTGCTACTTTTTTTTTAAGCTAGTACCGTCGCTGTGTACAAGCGTTGTAATGAGCAACGTTGTGTACGAAATGCGCCACGCACCGCGTCCGAGAAGCTAAGCTAACCCTCTTCTCGGACACGGACGCCGGTGTCCCTTCGTCGAGACGTCGAAAGGGACACCTTCTGGGCACTTCGACGCCGCGATTACGGTCTGACTTAGCAACAGTGACAAAATGGCATAGATTACCAATACTGACGATCATATAAGACATATTACCAAGAGTTTAAAACAAAAAAAAACGATTTTGACCAACCATCTCCATCACTTAAATCGCTATAGTGCCTAAAAAACGTCCAGATTTTTCGACATAAATCCGCTCCCTCGCACCCCCTAGTGGCCGGCTGAGGAGCCGCCGTCGGTGTGATGTATGTTTTGTCTACAGCCGAGCCGATCACACTGCCGGGGTGAATCACAACCTTGCCTCCTTCTTTCCCGCCGCGAGGTACGCTGTTACTCGCGGCGGTTTTGCTCTATAAAAAGGAACAAATCTTTCCGCTTTCCCGTGTCTGCCGCTGTTGTGATTCATCGGAGGCAGACAGACACACGTAGCTATAGGGTTGAGGGTTTACACTGCGAGGAGGAGGAGGAGGAGGAGTAGGAGGAGGAGTAGGAGGATGGTGGGAAGGTGTGTGAAGTTGTGTTCGGTGCTCTCTGGTTGTTTTGGGAAGCGGTGAGGGTTGTTTCTGAGTCTGCTTCCTCCCTGGGAATCTGTGTAGCACTGTGTTTTTTTGTTTGTTTTTTTATCAGCGTGTGAAACGAAACGATCCTTCGCCGTCGTTTATCTGGCGAAGAGCTGCTCTGCGCCCCCCCTCGAAGAAAAATCACGAGCGCTTTTCCCCCGAGCGCCAATACCTGGACAGCAGTATCTCTCGTCATTCACAAACGACACCCTCAAAACGCTTCGAAGGAAATCGCGGAGAGATAAAGCGGGCAGTCCTTCGTTTCCGTCGGTGCGGGGAAAGGAAAACAGACCAGCAGAAATGACTTTTTTCAAATTCTGCCTTTTCTTTTGACACAATGTATTCACCTGCCGATCCACCCACTCCATCGACCTAGATAATACGCCCACACCCAGAGTCCTCTTCACACAGATTGAGTCATCATCGCGTTGGCATATACTGTACCGCCATAGTGCCTGATAAGAGACATGATGGAGAGACCCAGAGCCCACGATGGAGACACAAACGCATACACAAAGACATGCGCACACCACACACACACACACAACACAATACCTGATGGAGACGTGATGGAGAGACACCGAGCCATGAGGGAGACACACACACACACACACACACATACACCACACAATGCCTGACACACACACAGTGATGGAGATGTGCGTTTGATTCCTTGCGTTGGGTTATTATTATGGGGCCCTGTGCTTTGCCCTTTTCTTTTTTTTTTTTTTAAAGGAAACCATGTTGATTTGCAATATGGTGTGTGTGCGTGTGTGTGTGTGTGTGTGGGAGCCTCCCTCCTCTGCCTACAACCCCCTCTCTCCCCCCCCCAACAACAACAACAACAAAATAATTTGTATGCACTTATCGTATGTTCGTTCATCCTAGCAATTAAATAGTACTTAGTCTCGTGTCGTATCTTACCCATAGCTATCCATGCTGTATACCGTAGCTAAGGATAGCTACACCTAGCAAGTGTGCTGCACTTGTTGAAACTTGCTCTGTTGACATCCTCGCTGTACCGACAGCGATATACCATTGTTTTAATTTGTAGCCTACTGACAAATGTACGAAGTAAGTCATTTGGACAAAAGCGTCTGCTAAATGCCCTGAATGTAAATGTAAGTGTGTGTGTGTGTGTGTGTGTGTGTGTGTGTGTGTGTGTGTGTGTGTGTGCGTGTGTGTATGGTAAACGTTGTTTTTGTAGTCTTTGTTGGGGGTCAATTGCCCTGTCGATAGTTGATGAAGATGTTCTGCACCCTCAACCACGTTTCATTCGGTACATCTTATTGTATCAGCAAAAACCACTTCTGAGTTCTGAGTGGGAAGGTGTGTGTGTGTGTGTCTGTGTGTGGGTGAACACATACACTATCACACAACATTCCTTGTGTCTTTCGGTGGGAAGCATACGTCGACAACGGATACTAATTTGTGAGTATTATGAGAGCGCACTACTGTGCTAAATTATTCAGCTAATCTTTCCACTCCGTTGTTCCTGAAATCTCGATATGAAAATAATAAAAATAGCGCATTATGCGGCTGCAGTTAGCTGCCTTCATCTTCTCCCTGGGCGTCTATCTCCTGGCGATTATCTCCTGGCGTTCCTGATACTCTTTATCATAATAGCTGCCACGTTGCCCCGCCTTCCTCATCCACCCCTGCTTGGGTGTAATTGCCTGACGTTGCCCTGTTTTATTCAAACCTCGGTGACGGTACACCGCTAAAGCTGCACAACGTAATGAACCCTTTAGGAAGAGCTGGTAGAAAAGCGGCGAGATTCTCCTGACCTTATTGTAGCGGTATGTGTTTCACGCTTCGCATACGTGTGATAGGCAGGTCTGTTCAGGGTTTTCTTGCACACCATTGTACGGTGGAATATGTCTCATCATTCGTGCAATTTCGAACCCTTTTAAAAAATCTGGATAGCAAACCCCATGATTTCAATGTCAAACTGCCGTTGAATCATAAATATGAGAAATTAAATATTTATATTGAAAATCTAGTTAATTCCGGAGATGATGTACAATGGCAAATTGTCAATACATTCTCCCTTTCTATAATTCTTACATGTGTTTGAGTGGGTAAACTTACCAGTCATAATACAGTCTTACCCCTGTATTATTTCCTGTCAAACCCTGACCCCAACCTAACCCCTAACCACACTTACTGACACCAAGACACGACTGCAGCGTTATGTTTCTGTCTTGACAGTGTTTACGTAATTCAGCGTACAATTAATTTACCATGACTCAAATTATGAGGTGACATATTTAACTGTGAACATGTGCTGGCATTCTGCAAGACAGCAGATGCAGCAGATTCATCTTCTTTTCCATATACATTTTCTACACCGAAGAATTTGTCATCGGGCCATTATTTTTCAATTCCTCATTATTTCAAGTTAAACACTCAGCAATAGGATTGCAGTGTCTTTTACATTCAAGTCAAATGTAAAATGCCAGATGAACCAGAATAACGGCAACTCATCCTCATTCACTTGGTTATGGCTTTTGAAGGGTGGCTGTTTACTGTGTATTGCAAACTAAAAAGTGGTCTGCTGTACGGAGTCAACCAAGCGAGGACAAGCGAGCGTGTTGTACGAGGACAACACAACACAAAGGATTCAGAAAACATACACCGTAAAAGCAAAGGCACAAGCAGAGGTAGGGAGAGGTTGGATCAGAGATCCAGAAATGGAGGACCAGAGCTTGTAGAAAGGTCAGCCCAGAGATAGAGAAAGGTAGGATCCGGAGATAGAGGAGAAGGTGGAACCACTGATAGAGAAAGGTAGGGTCGGAGATAGAGGAGAAGACAGAACCACTGATAGAGAAAGGTAGGGTCCGGAGCAGGTAGAGGTCGGAGATAGAGAGGACACGAACCAGAGATAGAGGAAAGGTAGGGACAGAGATAGAGGAGAAGGTAGAACCACTGATAGAGAAAGGTAGGGGTCCGGAGATAGAGGAGAAGACAGAACCACTGATAGAGAAAGGTAGGGGTTCGGTCCGGAGATAGAGAAGACAGAACCAGAGATAGAGGAAAGGTAGGGACCAGAGATGGAAATAGGTAGTGTTGGAGATAATATAATTAGAGGTATAGCAGAAAAAAAGTGAGACCGTATTTCCCCCCCCCCCCCCCCCCACTCACATGGTCTCGTCGTTCTGGAACTCCAGCTTGCCGGCCACCTCCTCGTAGTCCTCGCCGGCCTTGGCGGTGCCCTCCATGGTGTGGTACGGTATGGCCACCTTCCCCCGGGCGCCGGACGTCCGGTGCACCTTGATCTGCATGCTGCCCACGCTCTCGCTCACCCGCATGGCGTTGCTCTCGAAGGTGAAGATGCCGGCGTGGTCGTCGTCGTAGATGGTGACGGTGGCCGTGTGCGCCGTGCCCAGCGCCGCCTTGGGCTGTATGTAGGACGACATGCCGCCGCCGCCGCCGCCGCCCATCAGGCTGTGGCTGGACGTGATGGAGTTGGGCTCCAGCATGGAGACCTCGGCGCGGTGCGCCACGCGCGGGTTGCTGAGGTGCACGTAGAAGTGCTCGTCCTCCTCGAAGATGTCGTCGTCGATGACGCCCACCGTGAACTCCTTGACCGTCTCGCCGGGCTTGAAGACCAGCGTGCCCTCGGCGAACTCGTAGTCGGAGCCGGCGTTGGCCGTGCCGTCCTCGGTGCGGTAGTCCACCTGGTCGCCATGTGGAGAGAGAGAGAGAGGAAGAGGAGCAGGGAGGTGTGGGTGTCGGTTCTGTAGGATATGTCAGGATATGGTGGATAGGGTGTTCCTAGACTCCGAGACGAATGGTTCTGGGTTCATTGCGCAATGTCTACCTGTAGGCTATTGGGACATGAACCCAGAACCATTCGTCTCGGAGTCGAATGGTTCTGGGTTCATGCCCCAATGTCTACCTGTAGGCTATTAGGACATGAACACAGAACCATTCGTCTCGGAGTCTAGAAACAGCCTATCCACAATATCCTGACTGTCCTACAGAACCATAACCTCACTCCTATCAGCTCATTAATGGCTTTCTCTGAATTTACAGGATTTCATTGGAGAAAAGCATCTGCTAAATGACAAAAATATTAAAAATGCAGGAGGAAAATGTAATTCACATACAAGATTGTAACGTCAATTCAGATTCAAACGAGTCTGATTAAAAAGACAAACAAAAAAATCCAAACTACCTACCTTGACGGTGCAGCCGGTCTCCCCGCCGTGGCGTCCCACGGAGAGCTTCAGGGAGCCGCAGTTCTCGAAGCACTGGTAGTGAGACGGCTCGAACTGCAGGTAGACGGTGTGGGGGTCCTCCTCCTGCCCGCTGGCCTCGTGGCAGCTCACCACCTTGCGCGCCTGGTCGGCGGCGTGCTTCTTCAGGATGTTCCCCGCGCCGATCATCATGCGCGTGGCCTGGATGCGGTAGAACGCCCGGCTCTTCTGCTGCTGCACCAGCACCTGGTAGTTGGCCATCTCGATCAGCTGCTCCATGTCCTTCTCCGGGTGCCTCTGCTTCAGGTCCTTCAGCGTGCGGGCCATCTCCCGCCGGGCCTCCTCCTCCTGGTCCTGCGCCGAGTCGACGCCTCCTCCTCCTCCGCCGCCCTCCTCCAGCATCCTGTCCACGACGTCCTTGGGGTCGGAGTAGCAGTTGGCGCCGCGGCCGCCGCTGCCGTCCATCTCCAGGTCCATCTTGGTGAAGACGCCGTCCGCCTCCGTCCCGATGATGATGCCGCGGCTCTTGTTGGCGCGGAAGCGCCTCCGGCCGTACTTGTAGCAGAGCAGGCGGCGGTCGGCGATCCACGCCTGGAGCACGCACAGCGGGAAGAACAGGAAGGTCAGCACGGCCTCCCACACCTCCACCTCGCCGGGGGAGATGACCGCCAGGATGAGGTAGAGCCAGATGTAGGCGAAGATGCTCCAGGTGGCCGTGACGAAGAACACCCGCAGGTGCTTGATCTTGCGCGTCTCGTTCTCCGGCACCACGTACACGCAGAGCGCGATGATGATGAACATGTTGAAGGCGGCGCTGCCCACAATGGTGCTGGGCCCCAGGGCGCCGGCCTCGAACTGGTGGCCCACCACCTCGATGACGGACAGCAGGATCTCGGGCGCCGAGGAGCCCAGCGCCATCAGCGTGAGGTTGGACACGGTCTCGTTCCAGACGCGCACCGTGGTGGTGGTGGTCTCGCCGTTGGCCTTGGTGACGGTGACCTCGCGCTCCTGCGACGTGATGACCTCGATGGACGACATGAAGCGGTCGGCGATGATGGACATGCCCAGGAACATGTAGATGAGCGCGGCGAAGTAGACGATGGCGCGCG